>VZRQ01003535.1:69093-89356 GCA_013397975.1 Machaerirhynchus nigripectus | reverse complement strand
CTTTCCTCTGACCTGGGAGAGGATGGATGTGGCAGGTGTCATCTCTTCTGGGGAATTTACAGTTCAGAAGGGGTTAATCTTACCCGGAGCCTTGGCTTGCAGCTACAACTTAGCTCTCCGTTGGTCACATGCTCTCTGCTGGCCAGTGGCCAGGAGCTGGTTTCGGCCGAAGCTGTAGAAGTCCATCTCTGGCTGCCCTGGAGAAGGCAGGGGGGGCATCATGGCCCTCACGGAGCCGCGGGCCTGGCCCCAGCCCCTGCCAGGGCCAGCCCGGTCTGGCTGGGCCGTGGGGCCAGAGGCCTGTTACCAGCCTGAAAGCCAGAAGGAAAAGAGAGCTCCCAGGCTCCCACCTGGTTTAAATATGTAAATTTCGAGAAGCGTTATTGGTCTAAACAACTGTCCATCAACCCAGGGTCAAACCATCACAGCTGCTCACCTTGAAAGTCCTCTTTGCAAATCATCTGTCTTTTCAAATCTTCTCCCCAGCAAACACTTGCAGCAAGTAGCCCATTAATGGGCTGAGCTACCACTGATCATGTTGACTGTGGCTCTTCTATTATTTCTTTGTCCTGAAAGGCTTGAGCTGTGCCCCAGGATGTATTGGTTTGAAAACAAACCAATAGGAGATCACAAGTCAGGATTAAAAATTAAAAATAAACAAGGAAAAGCACTGACAAAGTCAGATACAACCTGACACCCTGTTAGGGTGGTGGTAGCAGTCCAAATGAAGTAGTTCAGTTGAAGCAGTGATCCTATGGAAGGTCTGGTCTCCAGCTAAAGGTCCAGTAGTAGCTCTTACCCTCTGGGAACTCAGTAGACAAGGTTGCCTTAGGCAGTTCCAAGGCCAGGTTATATCCAGGTGGGAATGCTTGGCTCCTCCCTCCTGGACGGAGCATCTCACAATAGGATGAGACAAGTCCATGAGCCATGCAGTGGTTTCTGGATGGCCCATTGTCTGTTATCAGGGGTGGGTCATAGCAGGAGGTAACAGCTAATGGCCCACAGCTGGTGGTAATAGAATACTTAAATACATCTATATGGTAACCTAGGACACAAGATAAGGAGCAAGAAGAGACTAGCAGGAGAGTAAGTTCTATTTCTTGTGGAAAGACAAGATTTTTTAAACTTGCATTTCTCAGCTCTGAGGGACTACAGAAAAATGAACAGAAATGCCCAACAGCGGAGTGGAAACCCTACACAGTGTTTCTCTTCATAATGCCACATCAGGCTTCAGTGATGCTCATCCCCACGTGCTTGTTTCTCCTGAAAGATCTCAGTGATTCCCCTCAGTGTTTTCTCTGCACCAACCTGTAGGGCTGAGCCGCAGCAGTGGTGAGTTGTGGGGTGCCAACTGAGTGATGAGTGATGGGGTGCAAGAACTCCTCTTACCCAATCCTGCCTTCAGAGAACAGGTTGCTGCAGCCACACTACAGGTCCTACTGCAATTGTGGGAGGGATGTAGGCTCTGCTGGAGAGGACATCTTCACCACATGAATCTCCCTCCTGCCTCCACCCTTGTAGATCTATCACAATTTGTTTCTCAGAATTTTTTAATGGCAGTCTCTTTACTCCTGCTATAAATTTGAGGCATTCCTAAGCAGATGGATAAAATATTTGCTAGTAGGAGGTAGGTAAGAGTCAGCATTGAACAACAACCAGCTGGCCATCATGACCGATATTTTACATTGTTAAGGGACTGGATTAATAAATACAACAGGATTAATAAAACCAGCAAGTGAAGAGCACAGGGAAATTTCACTGCTTTTGCAAAAGAGAGCATATCTCCCATCCCAAGTGATGGTGCTTTTGTTTAGGACTAGCAGGAAAGTCATCCCAGAGAGTCAACAAAAGCTAAATGTTGCCAAACAAACATTGTCACTCCTATCTTACTGATTTACAAAACCAGCTGATGAAGAGAACGAAGAAGCCGCCTACAGCCAGTCCTGAGAAAGTCTCAGCTTCAAAATTACTTGAAAAATGCATGCAAGTTGGCTGGGAAATGAGCAGTGTCACAGAGATTGAACACAGGCTGTAAGTCCATAAACAAAGAGGAACAAAAGATAAACATGAACATAAAGAGCCGATGGGAGAATATCTGGGGCATGGATTGGATGTGGGGAGGGGAGGAAAGGAGGACTAGAAACCTGCCCTCGGTCTGTTTTTATTTAATGTCTATTATGATCTGGAAGGAAGCAATAAACACCACATTCATTCAATTTATATTTGATGTAACAACTCCTATGAATTAGAGAGGTGTTGTGTAAACCAATGGGGACAGACAGAAAACATAAAGAAACTAAGACAGGCTGGAAATAACAAAACAACAGCCAAGTGGATGGGCACAAAGCAATAGTCTGCAGGAGGAGGCTCAACCTCAAATGCAGACATGAACTGGAGAAATGTGCTTAAAGAAGGGAGACAGAAGGTCCTAATAACAGCAGAGACCAACAAACTGTGATCTCGTGGAGCAGACTCATCCCAAAGGAAGCAACGGGGTAAGTATCTGGACCTATTGATTTATGAGGAATTAAGTCAATGAGACGAGTTTGGCTGTACGACAGCTGAGCAAAGAGAGCAGAGTGTGCTCAGGCGTTAATGTTGAGACAATCTGCTGGAGGTAAGGAAATACCCTGGGGACGTCTATCTATTTTGACAGTGTAAACATCACAAAGGAGGAGAAGGACTGATTTATGGAGTGAGGAGGAACAAGGGTCAAAAACGAGCTAAAAGAAATACAGGCTGACTCATTGACAGGGTGAGCCATACTGCCCTGTGAAACAGCTACCTGTGGAGCAGTCTGACATTTCTTTCTCTGAATGCCTTAAAAGCAGATTGCACACAAACATGTGAGAAAATAGTTTCTAAGAAACAGGTTTTTGAGAGGAGAGACTGAATGGATGTAGAGGGCAATGGCAGCCTGGGTTTCTCTGTTAATGCATCCTGTCTGTTGTAAACTCCTAAGAAGTGAGCCTCTCTCTCTCCTAAATTGCCCTCACAGTACAGCTTCCCGGGAAGAAAAAAAAACCAAAAACATAAAGCCAGGGGATAGCTGAAGCAAAAACAAGCAAAGAGAGAGGCCAGAGAACTAAATTGAATGACCTATCAGCAGGTACCACCTAGGAAAAAGTCAGATTCAGATCAGGGACCTGGATACTTCAGAGTTTAGGGGCTGGATTATTCCACAGGTAAAAGAGAAATCTGAGCTCTCTGCTCCATTCATCAGGCTGAAGTTGAGCCAGAATCTTCCACCTGCTCAAAGTCTGCCCTAACCACACAGCCTGGGAGAGGGAACATGGTTACCAATCCTCCCTTCCATGCATTTACTCTCCTCCCCAGGAGAAGGGAGAGTTCACAGGGAATCAAAAAAACATTCAGCAGAAGAAAAGAGCAGGGTGGCAATGTGGACTGTGAACTTTGAAACTGACTGCTCAGCACAATATGGATTTGGATGGCTCTAGAAGCAGGGCTAGAAGCTGATCATTAAGAGGAACTTGGCTGGTGGATGTGCAGATGGCTCAGGAATTTAGGCAACCTGAGGGTGAAGAGAAAAGGGTAAGGAATTTTGAGATGTAGTATTGGTTACAGTGTAAATTAATCTAGCACTAATTTCTTACAGGATCACTGTTTTAAGATGTTAATCCTTTCCCCTGTGCCAGATGAATGTCCAGAATATACTGGAAAATCACCCTTAATTTAGATAATTCTGTTCCCCACAGAAATAGCTATAATGCATTATGAAATGATATCTCATGCTTTGGTCTGAAGGGAAGGAAAAAAGAAATCTAATGAAAAACGTGTTTGCAAGCATAAGACACCAGGAATTGGCTTCCCAGCTGTCTGAAGAAGATAAGGACAAAAGTGAAAGTGAGAAGCATTTTAATAAATCACTGGTGAGGGAAACATCAGACTTGGCAATAAGCTGTATTTCTTTTCCTAGGTATTAGTCAGTGTTTTTAAAAAACCTCACAAGGGTATAAATAAATTTTTAAAACAAACAAACAAAACCAATTACTGCTTACTACAGAAAGCTGGGAAGACGCCCAAACTCCAGATGAGAAGGGAGAACTCTCACCATGGAGAATCATAAAAGGTATTCAAACATTAGGTATTTCCACTCTGATTCCCCTTATTATACAGGCAGTCCACGAGTGAAACAGCCATTTCCAATTTTAGTGCACAGAATGGTTGAACAATATCTTCAGTAGGCAGGAGGTAAGTGCCAGGGTCATGCTTTCTATAGACGGCTCCTGGAGGCATCGAATCACACAATAGCTGAGGCTGACAAGCACCCCTGGAGATGGTCTAGTCAGTCCCCTGCCCAAATCAGGGTCATGTGGTGATGATCCTCTACCAGAGATTGAGACCTCACAGCCTCTCTGGGCAGCTTGTACCAGTATGTGACTACCTTTGGAATGAAAAAACTTTATTAATGTGTTTTAGTGGAATTTCCTGTGTTTCAGTTTGCACCCATTGCCTCTAGTCCTGTCGGTGGGCACTGTGAAGGAAAGTGCCCCATCTTCTTCACACCCCCTCCCTCAGGTATTCATACAGGTGGATGAGACTCCATCTCCAGGCTGAGCCACAGCTCTCACAGGTTGGTCTTGTACGTCCGATGCTTGAGTCCCTTAGACATCTTAATGGCCCTTCACTGGACCAGCTCCATAATATCCAAATCTCTCTTGTACTGGGGACCCAGCAGTTCAGACAAGTCTCACCAGTGCTTAGCTGAAGGGAACGATCACCTTCCTCATCCTCAGCCTGCTGGCAATGCTCTGCCTGGCGCACCTCCGGCGGCTGTTTGCCTCTGCTGCAAGGGCACACTGCTGGCCCACAGCCAGCCTTCCATCCCCCAGCCCCACCAGGGCCTCTCCTGCAGCTGCTCTCCAGGCAGTCAGGCCCCAGCCTGTACTGCTGCAGACCACTGGTCTGGCACAACCATTTTCTTTGGAAATAAAGGCATAATCTCAGCTCTGCACCCTTTATGTGTGCGCTATGAGATAGTCCCACAGAGGAACATTTCTCTCTTGGCCCTGAGGACTGGGCAAGCAAAGAGGAGATTTCAGCTAGCTACTGGGAAAGACTTTTTAATGGTAAGGAAAGTAAAGTGATGGAAAATCATGCAATCGTGAAAATTCTGTCACTGGAGCTTAGACAAGTATCTAACAGGAAAATATTAGGCCTAATTGATCCTGCTTTCAGGCAGAGGAGTAGATTTAATGAGCTGTCAAGACCTTTGCCATGGTTTTCTGCTGATTCACTACACAAAGACAGTGGCATTGATATTTGAAAAATCTTACCCTGTTATTCTAAGAATGGCACCTATCATCTCACACCGTGTTGGAACACAGATACTTACTCCAAAAAAAGGCATTTTATGGTCTTCTCTGCAGGATCGTGGTGTTCTACAAACACTGACAAATTATCTTCCCAGTACTCCTGAAACTGAGAAGAAAGTATTCTTCTATGTTTACTCATGCTCGAGTCAAAATTCCCAAAAGAAACCACAGACTTTGGCCTCTCATTTGAGATGCTTAAGAACAGATTTTTGTCAGCATCTAAAATATATCTTCAAATCAAATTTCCCATAATCGTGAGTGTTCTGCATGTCCCATATCAGATTCCAGTTGTCAGGGTTTCCAGAAAATCAATTACCATCTGTTAAAAGTTGTGAGTTCAGTGACTACCCCACCATTACGTTTGGAATGAGGTGAAGTAGAGTCACAACAAAATCCATAATAGCAACAAAATCCAATACCAGGACAAAACTCAGTTTCCCAAACCACAGTACAATCCTTTCCTATTTTGAAGTCCTCGGCCATCACCCTCCAAATTCCACAGCTTCTGCAATAAGGTAACCATGATTCATCCCACAGCAGGTCCATCCTCTGCAGTGAAGGGAAAAAAAGGCAAAGAAACCACTAGTTTGTGGTCATGCGATTAGAAGTTGGAAGATAATGTACACAATGGACCTGAATTATTGCAGTTTTAGTTCTGGCATTCCTTAACCTTGCTTGGCATTTATTACAGTATTTTCGGGGTTGTTGGGTTTTTTGGTTTTTTTTTTTACTGTTTCAAGTAATTTCTTAGGCTTTTACAAAAGCAAACTGGAAAGACAAATTCTTCACATGGAACCAGCTGCTCCACAGCTGGGTAAACAGCAGAGCTGGAACTTTCGTATCCTCATCACAGTTCAGCGGGTGAGAGGAGAGACAGGGGCAGAGCTGCTCCTACTGATACTCTGTTATCCTCAGATGGTGTTAGCAGTTGCATATCTTCAGACATGACTCCTGCATTCCACGGGAAAACAGCGGCACATCTTTTCTTGAGAAAGGTAGTCTTCAGACGGATCTCCTGCTCTTACTCCAGCTTTCGCCCCTCAGGTTTGCTTAATTTTATAGGTATACCAGCATATTGGCTGTCCTCCTGTTATTAGAAAAACAAAGCCATATTGTTAAAAGAGGGTCAGTTGGCTACAGTTGTCTCCACAGATGTTAAGGCCAAATAACCCATGGTGGATTTGTAACTGGATAGGAAAGCTAAGTACCTTCTTCCTGAAATTGTGTGTAGTTCCTGTGGTGCTTTTCTGAATCTAAAATAAGACTGAAAGCATAGATATCCATTTTGACCTTCCACAGGTTTTATATATTTCCAATTACCCAAAAGAATTAATTTCAAGTAAGTAACACCAGCAAGTAACAGTACTGTTACACAAATACTTTTTTTCATTTAAAGGTGGCTGTTTTCCCATAAAAATTCACAGATGTTCTAATACATGTCTGTACCTAAAGGCCCAATTGATTTCTTCTTTTTGGCAATCCAAATCTCTTACTACAATCAAAGTCAACACAGAAGCATCAATAAAGCAATTAGATCTGAGGTATCTCTGGTTATTAAATAGCTTTAGCCTGTATATTCATGGGTCTTGGTCTTCTGTCTCTAAATATATAGAATAACTGAAGAAGTCTAATGCATTTCCCTGCAGAAGAAAAGAAGCTAAGATTGGAAGTATTGCATTTGGGATGTAGAAGCAAGAATCACAGGACCAATCATGCAAAATAAGTGATATTATTATTAGCATCATTTAGAAGCTGTGTGAAAGATGACAAGCTGAAAGGATGTGTTTAAACATGCCAAATGTGTTTGGGATATCTCAGAAGCATTTCACCATCCTCAGATACAAACTGGTTTTTGTTATTTAGGGCTAGCTAGCCTACAAAGCAATTCAGTACACTGTGAGGCCAGAAGAAAGCATCACATGAAAAAAGGGCAAGTTTTTGTCTGACTATTGTTACTTACAACTCCATATGGAGTAACATATACAATACATATACAATAGTAATATATGTCATAAATCCATGTAACATCAGATTTTGACAATTTCTTTGTTTCTAATGACTAGGCACAATCAACTCCAAGGAAGGCTTTCAGAATGCAGAGCTGATGAAGCCCATGAAACAGCAACAATAAGCAAAGGGACCAAAATCTGATGCCACTGATCCAGTTCAGTGCTATGGCAGAAACACCAGTCCTTGAGTGGGAGCTAATAAAGCACATCTAATTGGTATTTGAATCACATCTCTACCTCTTTTTACCCCCTCAACTGATATTCATGTTACATACCTGTGCACACAGTTAGTACCACATGAGTTCTAATACCATTGTTGCATTAATTTTGCTTGATCTCTAATTTATATCCACTGTTCAAGTGCTCACCAAAAGAAAATTATGTGTCCAAGACTCTAGAGGGTTAATATCTGCTTGATAAACTGAAATGCTCTGCTTGCCACTATAAATTCTCAGGAAAATCTGCACTAAAACTTAGGATTTTTTAATTTAATCTGATGGAATGGTTGAGGCTGGCATGTACCTCTGGGGAGCCTCCAGTCAATCCACTGCCCAGATCAGGGTCATGTTGCCTGTGATTATGTTCAATCAGAATCTAAATATCTCCACAACCTCTCTGGGCAGCCTGTGGCAACACTTGACTACCCTTGCACTGAGTATTTTCTTTTCTCATGTTTTAGTAAACTTTCCTGTGTTTCAGTTTGTTCCTACTTCCTCTAGTCCTGTCACTGAGCACACCTGAGAAGAGTTTGGCTCCATCTTTTATTCATCTCTTTACCCAATTGGCTGCTTTATGCACAATACTGAGATCCCCTGGAGCCTTCTCTTTTCCAGGCTGAACAGCCCAAGTTCTCACGTCTCACATGCCAGATGATCCAGTCCCTTAAACAGCTCAATGGCCCTTCACTGGACTCTCTTATGTCCGTATCTCTTGCACTGGGAAGCCCAGACCTAGCAGACTGCACTTCCTTGGGAGTCAGAGGATTCTTATTCTGCATCTGTATGTACAGAAAATCAGAACTTTCCACTCTGGGAAATAATATGCCACTTCCATGTGTTTATTCTTTAACTCTTTCACAGGTAGAGAGTTTGAGGTCTTTCTGAAAAATACCTGATGAGATATATTCCCTTGGAAAAGAGAAGGCCAAAGCCACATACCTGCACTGAAGGTAGGCATGCCAGCTGCTCGTAGCTATTCTGAATTTAGCTTTAACATGCAGCCACAGCAGTGTGGTCACAGTGGCACACGTTTCGGTAGAGAACATCAATTCAAGCACAGTTTTGGGAACGTACATACATTGCCGGCTTACGGTGAAGTCCAGCCTGGCCTGTCTCATACTACCATTATCCATAAGAACCAGGGAACAACTAGTGTGGGACTGACTGTCTGCACAGTACTTGCATGTTAATTGGGCTGTGTAAGCAACTCCCCCATGTCTTCTTTCTTCTCGGGATGACCTATGTTCTTGGGCCACCCTCCAGGAAATCCCTGTGTCCTGCACAGAGAAACTTCACAGTCGTCCCTCCATCTTTGCCAGATTGTGTCTCTGACACAAATCCACCCAGGTTAACAAATTACTTTATTTAGTGGTACTGGGTCTGTAGATAAGAGTTTTCCTGGCTTAGTTGTTTGGCTATATTGCAACATGACTACCTATCTAGAGAGTGTTTCCTTTACTAAAGGCATCACTGGGGAATGTGTAATTCTTAGCAGAACTCCAGTTCTTGTTCTACACAATCCAGATGATATAAATAAATAAACCATGAAATGTTCAGGGAAGGCAAATCACCAGTCCATCAAAATACCTGATAAATTAGTTCAACAGACTGGACTACAGACATGTTCAGTGATTCATCATCACAAAGAGTAAATAAATTCCGATTAAGCAAAACTTGATTGAATCATGCTGAAGTTTGGCACTTAACAAAATAGATCAGTCTGAAGTCTTACTTTAGGAACACATAATCTCTTAAGATTTATGAGTGTTATTGCTGACCACATATGTTTCTATGTTCCTGTTTGCTATGTTGAGAAATGGATACTCTGAGTGTACAAAGGTTTGCCTGCTATTACACATTTTAATCTCCAAGAAACTCTTCTCCTTATTCCCCTCTTTGGGGTACAGAACAAACTTTTACAATAGTAAGCTTCCTGATTTCCTCCTCTCCCCCAGCAAAATTTCCAATTTCTTCCAGGTTGTTTTCAGTTCCATCTGACCATTCGATTTGTTTTGCTAAAGCAAATGTTGTGATATAGCCAAAATGCAAAAGCTGAGCTAAGGCGCTTTGTTTCAGCTATTGGAAAGAATTCTCAGCTTTTTTAATTCAGTGACACTATCCTCACACACTGGTCATTGTATTAATCTGTTGGTAGCTGTAGATTAGGAACAACACATACCTATGGATATCTTTCAAGCAACAAATCGAGGGAAGAAATATACTACCCACTTTTTAGCAATAATTATGTTTGTTTAATGTTTATGGTATGGCAATATCCAGAGGTCACAGTCAGGGTGGAGATCCAGATGTGCTGACTGCTGTGAGGATGGGAAGGTAAAGTCCTTTACAAAACAAATTGAAAAATTAGAACCACTTGAACATCTGATGTCAAGTTTTCCTCTGGTGTAATACTGTAAAGCCCTCAAATATCTTTGCATTTGAGAATTTCTTTGTGCTATGAATATTGGCTGGGGATAGAGTTGGTATTATTAACCTTATTACACTA
The DNA here is from genome assembly GCA_013397975.1 of Machaerirhynchus nigripectus. Classification (NCBI taxonomy): domain Eukaryota; kingdom Metazoa; phylum Chordata; class Aves; order Passeriformes; family Dicruridae; genus Machaerirhynchus; species Machaerirhynchus nigripectus. Next base: position 79,287 of record VZRQ01003535.1, on the reverse strand, counting down.
AGAGGTATAATATGCAGAACAAGTTCCAGACTAACAGTGGTGAGTACTCTGCGTTCAGCCTTGGATGGCAATCATACTTTCCAGAATACTTAAAACAACAAATGGTGATTTTCCAGCCAACACCATGGATTGTGGGTCAACACTGTCCAAAGTTGATATTTATAATCTGAGTGTTATCACACAAGCAACAAAGTTTCATGTCGTTATCCAAGCAACTGCATGTATTTTCATCTGGAAATACTGATCTTCATCCATGCCCTCCATCCCAGGTTTTACTAAAGGAACTAACACTGTGTTTGGAGGGCCCAAATGCCAACATCCCAAGAGGTCACAGTAAGAACTAGAATATGACTGAATTTTAAGTATGTTCAGTGCAAGTCAAAGTATGCTCTACATAAATAGCCTCTACTGCTATAGAAAAAATAAACAAAAAAGCCTCAAGCCAAACAAACAAACCACAGGAAGATTCATTTTGCAGAAAAGTCCTGTTCTAAATTCTAAGTAGTGGTGCTTACCATATAAGCAGTACCTACACACACACACACACACATATGTGGATGCAAACACACAAATATTATTTTTCATGTTATGACTGGACTCTGAAATAAGCCTGTTCATTGTTTCTTGTGAATTAAAAAAGTAATATTCACTGAAGCAAACCTGCCCTTTGTGATGCCTATGCTGCAGCCCATCTGTAGGTCAGAGAGGAGCTCTACAAGACAGCTTCTCCTGTTTGCTGGGCCTTGTTCAGACAGATGTTCTCTAACTACTGGTGTGGTCTCTGTGGTGCTAAGTTTAAATTTTAAACCCCTTTAAATTAACCCCAACAATACTGGAAAGGGAGAGCCCGGTTGCATTTCCCCCACTACACCTGGGAAAAGACTGGCTGAAGTACATCTTATCATCGTTTTGTCCTAGGAACTGCAGAAGAATAATCTGCAAGGCACGCATCCACATCAACTGCTCTCCAGAAAATATTTGCTCAAGATGACTTACAAAAGTGGTGTCCTTTGACGGGGGGTACCAGGAAATGAGAATGGGAGAACAAGGGACAGTGAAGCAGACCAGAAGGAAAGAAAAACCTGTGTGCCAGTGGCAAAAGTGCTGCTGCCTCTCAAGCAGCTCTTGTATCCAGGCACAGCAGCAATACATCTGCTCTACTTGTGGCAGATTGTGTGAGTCACAAATAAGATTTCACAGCCAGCAGCAAACTTGTGAGCCATAAAACCCACTCCCTTCAATTACAGTGATCACCTCCCAGGGATATTGTAAGGCTTGATCAACTGATATTTACAGAGTGCTTTGAGATCCTGAGATAAAAGTCACTATAAAAGGCTACAGATTTTTCATAACGTTCATAGACCACCTGCTCAGACCAGAAGCATTCACTTTTAACATCACTTGAGCCAGCTACCAATCTGATATCTCCACAGGAATTTCCTAAAACAGATGTGGCTGTCACATTTAATCTCTCTTTTACTAGGAACTCTAAAAAAAGAAACTCCTGAAAAAGGAAATAAAACAAACTGCATTAAAACTGATGGTGAGAAGAAGCCCCATAATTCTGTTCCCACAGCTCATGGATTCTCCATCTGTACCTTTCAGAAAGCTGCCATAGTGACTAACTCTGTGAGCTTCACAAATTAGACCTGACCTAGATTCAGTGAAGTCTTTGATCTGCAGCTGGTTAGTGTAATATTCCGACTGCAGTGAATTTCAGAATTGTTCCATAAAGCAGCAGCTTGAAAAGAAAAACAAATAAAACAAAATTCAGGTTTTCCTCACAACATATTGGCCCTCACTCAACTGTATACCAAATGAATCAGTCAGCAAACCAAATGGTGAAGTTTAAACTACTGCTGTTTTCTCATAATTCCATAGTATACACTCTTGAAAAAAATTACTTCATTATTTCCTCTTATTCTTTATTATAGGAATAATAAACTCCAGGAGAGTGAAGAAAAGCATGATTCTGAAAACCAGAGGGGGTTATAATTGAGCATATTGTTAAGTGCTTTCTTGAATAGAGGTTAAAAAATTTGAAGTTCAAAATCATGTTAGCTAAGGATAGAAGTGTTCAGAGGCTTTTTTTATAAACTGATCTGAACCATATGAAACTCTTCAGAGCATGGATCTGGACTGGCATCCCTTCAGAATAAGGTTTCCCATGATGTTTTGGACTTCCTGCATTGTGTATAGAAACTGAGCACAGATGTCCCAACATGTTTCAGACATTTAAAAACCTTTTGTTCCACGATAGCAATGGGAACAGTGGGAAACATTAATTAGAGTCTTATTTAGTGATCCTTTTTTTTTTTAATTGGCTTGGTTTTGCTTTAAATATGATCCAAAAATATCATAGTAAATCAAATCCAAAGGAAATAGTTTCTTTATCCTTCATCCAATAGTCAGAGGCCTCTTTATAACCAGAATATTTTTGGAATGTACATATAAGAATGTACATAGTCTCAATCACATACTTAGATAGGTAAAACCTTCAGGATAAATTACAGACCAAACTGCTTTTGAGATACATTTCAAGCAAGGTACAGCCATGGCAAAGTTACAGTGAATGACTTGGAGATAGACTGTTATTGCAAATTATTTGTTAGTATTTCTAAAGGAGTGGAGGGTGCTCTCCCATTCTAAAAAATGGGACATAAGCATTATGCAGGTTATGAAAAAGTTTTAAAATTCCTTCTGCTGTGTGGGCAGTTATTAAAGAATGTATGGTTAAGGTTGATTGGTTTTCACTAAACAGAATTTTAAAAAACCCCAATCTACTATCTCAATCACAGCAAGGCTTTGTGCAGCACAAATCTTTCTCTTTGTACTGTTAGGGGGAAAAAAAAAAAGCTGCTGGAGGCAATACCAGTACAGAAATATATTTTGTTGGCTGTGTGTGATGGCCGTATATCTTCCAGATAGTGTGCTACAAACATCTCAAGGAGAGATAGATTTACCTTTATCTCAGCTGGCAAACTCTGCACGTGATGGTTTATGAGGCAGTGGCGAATGGTTCACACAAACTGAGAGAAAATATTCAGAGTACCTGTTTTGGGAAGCTTCAGGAAGCTGGCTAAGTGTGACGTGCTTTCACTTGGTCCTTTTTGACGATGCTAGGTTACATATAATAGGATATACCTGTACTGCCACTTTGGGACCACTCCTTTTCAGACCCATGCTGCAATTTCTTTAGTCAGGACCCTTAAGTTTCTTTGCACTCAGGCTGACTTCAGAGGCAAACTTTGCTCTTCTCTTGATGAAGCAAACAGAGTGAATAAAGTGGGTACTGAAGAACTGTAAACACCAGAGCCCTCAGGGCAACAACTAAATCCTTCACAAGTAACATAAAGATAAAACAAAGGATCTGTTGCTGGGTTGCTTCATAAAACCCAGACAATTCTAATATTTCATATTTAAGAAGCTGAAACCTTTGTTTAGAAGCCAGGAAAAAGTAGCTTCTGAATCTGTGCTGAGCTGCACAAATACTGGGCTGCACAAGGCTGGAGCCCCTGATGGTCCTCTAAGGTCAGAACCGGGTCTTAATAATCACGTCAGCTCCCCAAAATCTTTCCAGTTAAATCTCTCTGGCCTCATCTGAAGACCCGCTAAAGCTTTCTCTCAAGCTAGAATATGGCTATAGACACCAGATATTCTATCACCAAGATACTGTATCATTGTTTGGGCAGTCAGGGAGAGATGGCCGTGGCAACTCAGGCATGGAAAGAAAATAGTGCACCTTCTGCCCTCTCCGTGTAGAAACAACCTTTGGGAGGTGCAGGGAATGCTGCCTTCAGTTTCCTTTGCTTCTTTGTTTTATCTCACTTATTGATCTAGCTGGGCATTAAGGTTTTCAGTTGCAAAATAAGTACATTTGGACAGATGAAGTGTAAGATTCTCTTAATGCTCCTCTAATTTTTTTTAAGGTCAGTAAAGATGCTTATGATTCCAAGCTCTACCTGGCCCACTGCAGACTGGCTTCACACTGTGTGGATGTGCTGGCCATTAAATAATCAGTCCATCCTTCCCAATATCCCTAGTGATGAGGCTGGGCAACAAAAGGTAAGGGCAGTGTGGCAGGTGTCATGCCTGGGTATATGCTGTACGGTGTGACTATATGGATGAGAAGATTTGGACACCCAGTAGAAACTCATCCAGGGAGTCAGGAGGGAGAGTCAACAGATTAAAAATTTATGTTTGGCAGCAGAAGCAGTCTCTTCTGGCTGTTACCAACACAATTTCAATGTTGTTACTATTTATTTGAAAAACACAGGATTAGCTTAGAGTCTCCTAGCACCAAACTCCCCCAAAAAAGTGAGGCAGAAGAAAGGACGTAATACTGATCCACATGTCAGGCAATGGTAACCACATTGGAGCTGGCCCAGCATTGCAACACCTAACAACCCTGACGTGGAGCTTACTAACCTGTGTAAATCATGGCATGGCCCTTTGCTGCTCCTGAGAGTAAGGACAGTCTGTGAGGCTGGCTCACCCAGCTCAAGAGGCTGCTCCTGCCCTTCTGCATTCTGGTTTCATAATCAAAATCAGTTTTCCTCCCAGACAGAAATAGATGCAAGCTAGGAGGAGCTTTCTCATATTCATGCTTTCTTTGAATACTATGGTTCCAAGTAGGAACTGCTCTTCCTGCTCGTGTTCAACTTGGGGCTTTTTTATTTAAGTTGGGGATTCCTGTGTCATAGATAGATAGATAGATAGATAGATAGATAGATAGATAGATAGATGAAATTATCTGAATTCTATTTTTAGGAAAAAGGGCTGAGATTAGCTTTGGGTGAGCTTTCTCTCATTTGCATAGAGCAAGAAGCATTTCTCCCATCTTCTTTAAAAGTGCACAGAAGAAAAATCTTTTCGCACAGGCAAAACACACCACACCATCTAAGCATGAGGCATGTTCTCAGCGAGAGCAAATCAGATGAGAATATATCAAATCTGGAGATCTGTCCAGAGGAGCTATGCTGTAGCTGGATTTCCCATGGCTTTGTTTTCTAGATACACACAAGTGTGAGAATCTTAAGGGAAGAAATACATGGTCAAGTTCCAAATGCAAGTGAAATAGCCTACAAATGCCCCATGTCAGCTGACTGACATAACAAAACTAGGCTTTTTAGTCACTTTTTAAAACTAATAGCCATAACATGCATCCAAGCAAGATCCTCTTTCTCCCCACCTCCATTCAGGCAAATGCCCATCCAAAAATGCAGCTCCGAAACCCCCTCTTTCCCACTGCTCCTTGCTACTGGCAATGCTTACTGCAGCTCAGCTGCAGTCTGGGGGGTCTGTAGGTGTGGCTCATTTCACCTATCTCAGACAGCAGTTTTCAGTAGGGGACAGAAGGTTGAAATTCTACAATCTAACTAAAAGAAAGTCACAATTATCTAATAATCCTTTTTTTTTTTTTTGCCTTGCATTCCATGATTCTGGGATATAGTGATTTATTACAGAAGACAATTCTCCGCACTGGGCTTCCAAAAGCAAATACTGCCACATGTCCCTCAGAGTCAAGAATCAGGTGGAGCAGGCACAACAGTGACTAGGGAGGTCAACTCACAGCAAAAGGCAGAATACCACAGTCATCACAGTAAAACTTGAATGCTCATGCAATCACTGCACCACAAAAGATCAGTATTTGTCACTCTGTTGAGCCAAAAAGAAATATTCCATTCATGTTCAGTACATGGTTCAGTTTCTTCAGCTGCCAGATGGTCTTTCTGTGGTCCACTGAGTTCCACTGTGTCACAGTGAAGGTCTGTTTTCAGACATGGCTATCACTGCCTTGTAAACATACAGCTTAGTAAAGTGTTTGACTCTCCTCCCTCCCCAGTTTTATACTGCAAATGCCACAGAGCTTGTGCAAAGCCTTTGCCTCCTAAGAAAAGCAGGCATGTCAGTCAGGGCAGTTACAGGGTGAGCAGACTCATAAACAAATGGCATTTCTTTTGTGCCTGTGTTTATGGGGGGTTGAGAATGGATGAAATAGATGAAAAGGGCAGGGACAATCTCAGCTTTCATTAGACTTGCAGTTAGAAAAGGCTGGCCACAGACTGACAGGAACCACTCATCATGAGAGTGGCTATCTTGCTGACATGGGGGGCTAAGAACAAAGTGTGTTTAGAAGGGTCCCTCTTCTGCAATGTTCTCTCTCAGTCAGGCTTTCTGTCAAATTCAGGCTGTACTCAGACTATTTGGATAAATATCCAGAAATGGATGTAGCCTTTATGAATTAGTTTAAATCCATTTTCAGCTTCATTCTTACAAACTTGGCGATGTTCTGCAACAGTCCTTTTCTGGTATTTAGTGAGCATGATGCACAAAACTATTTTTATTTATTTTAAATATATTTACTAACTGGCTACAGTCAACAGCTGTGACAGTAGAAATGCCAACACAGAAGGGTCTCAGCCACCTGTGAGGCTTTGGAAAGAAAAACAGATCTTACCTATTGATCTTAAACTAACACATTAAGACTCCAGGATTTTCCAATCCATCTGGAACAAAAGGAAATAGTCAACAAGAATGTACATTTGAATCTGGCCCTGGTGACAGAGGGAAACCTTTCAGTAAGTATTAAATTCAGACTAAAGTTCCACCTTCAGTGTAATAAATGGTTGTGTCCTCAAGTTCAAACTGAATCCACCATATCCAGCATGCCAATAAAACTACTGACTTTGGTCCCATAACTTCCTTTAGACCCTATTCAATATTTCATTTACATGTGTAGATTTAGTAGTATTGTATCAGTTTCACTTCTTCCAAAGGTGAGAATGCACCTCAGATACAGTGCCTGCAGAACGTCCTCAGCAGTGTTAACTCACTGCAGTGGTGGCGGGGCAGCCAACAGGAACCAGGCAGGAGATGTCTGAGGACATGGCTTTTTAGGCAGAAGCTTCCCACACTGAGTCAGTCGGTGGCATGGCAATAATTTCCACATTCCCTCACAGTTCAGGTCACCACAAACCCCAAGCAGGGTGCATTGTCAAACACTGCAGTTGCCGTGTGTCCCCGGCCCTGAAGGGCACCTGTACCCACGCCATGTTTTTACACAGCACTGGCACCTTCTCATGTTCCTTAAACAACATGGTACCACGTGTACCCATAAAACAAGTCCTGTCTCTCACACACAAAGTCTCAGTCAGAAACTATAACCACCAAACACAAAGTTAGTTTGGCTTTTGTAATATTGCCCTAGGGTAATCTGAATCACTCATTCACCTCCCCACTCCAACAGGCAATTCTTTCACGCTTCCTTACGCTCCCAGCCCAGCCCCACCTCAGCACTGCTCTTGCATTCTCTACAGTCCAAGAAGTGTCCACAAGGCAGTGGAGACAAAGTGTTGTTTTGTATTTATTTGGTGTATTACCAGTGCATCCCAAAATGTGCTCTTACCTGACACATCACAAGCTCATTTTGTGCAAAAATGACATACCTGATTTCTTTTGACATATCTTTTGCCTCAGATTACACCAGTGATAGTGTGTCCACAGCAATTTTTTCTGTACTTACTGTTGGGAAAGGCAAAAATACTAGGTCAATAACAGACCTGCTTATATGTCCATGGAGCAGAGTGTGCCCCTTGCAAAAAAATTCAGATGGATTTCTGGATTACTGATTTGGGTGCTGGAAGCATTTTAGCCTTATTAGCAAAATGCTTGGACTGAGTCTATTAGCCCTAAGTACAGGAGCAGTTATATTAGACCAGCGAGAGCTGTATCCTTATGCAGTTACATTGCTTTGCTGTTTATCTCAAGTATCTTTTCATAAACCTTGCTGTGTTTTTTTATGGTAAAATGCAAGTTGGAAAAGTGACCAGCAATTTTTCCAAGATAAAGATAAGGTCAGAGATTGATAAATGAGTAATGAGACTCCCTATAACCCTTTTTTCTTAGCCAAGTGCCTTAGAAGGTGAGAAAAATCTGTAAAAGCTTGGAAATTCTCTAAATACATCTCCGCTTAGTTTCTTCCAAAGCAGCATTAGGGAAAAAGAAATTTAATTTAAGAATAAGAAACAAAAGTAACTTTTTTTTTTTTACAAATTTGCTGAAGATGTTTCAATATGTTTAAAGCCCCCGCTAGCTACTCAGGATAGACCCGAGCTGGTGAAAACACACAGACATCGCTTGAATGCATTTCCAGCAGCAGCAGCTCACTATTCCTTGTAATGTTGCTGAGGAACTTGAGTTATTTTTGCTCTCCTAAGAATGAGTGGGAAATTACAATAAAGAAGTTTTGTGATTTATCCAAGCCCTGGGGAACATGGTGGGGCATCCAACTCAAAAACCTTAACGTGGTGCTTCCCAGTCTTGTGTCCTGCCACCCCCTGCCCCAGGCATTGACAGCCAGTATAATTAGAGCTCCCCAGTGAGTGGTTCGCCAGCAGAGCCCTGAGAGGGGGCGGCTGTCACAAACACTCAACAGCTACACTGCCACTGGGAAGCAGGAGAGCTGCCTCTCTGGAGGTGAAACGCAGCTGTTACAGGGAAACGGGCAGGTCGCCACTGCATTTGCAAAGCCTCCTCCCTGCTATGTGCAGTCTCTGTCTCCTGCGTGCAACCTCCCAGCAGGGGAAGAGCTGGTGGGACCGGGCTGAGAGGAGCAGCACTTTCCCTGGCCAGGAGAGCAGCCTGGTGTCCGTAATTCCGTGTGGATTCAGCGTCCCCTGGGATGTCACCGAGCAGGTAGTGAAGAACGCTGGGACACAGAGCCCTGACCCAGGGCATCTGTAGGAAAGGGAGGCAGAAGGCGCTCACCAGCAGGAGAGCAAAGCAAGAGCACACGCCACCCAAGAAAAGGCAAGCAGGGAGACCATCTGTAGCATCACTGAAACAAAGATCTTCTGAAGCCTCTCCGGGGGGCTGAGGGTGCTATGGGTCCACGCACACGCTGTGGGAGTGTCCCCAGAGGTGTGGAGTCTCTGGCCACACAATGCACCAGCCTTGGCGGGATGTGGTGGGCTGATCACAACACCCCAAGTAGGAAAGCTTGGAGACCTGGCCAGCGGCACACACCAGGACTTACTTGCCCCACTCCATGTCTGCACTCAGTTTCCTGGGCTCTTGAAGGGCTGATCTTTAATACTGGGTGTTCCTTGTAAATAGGGCTCATGTGTGGCTGAAGTTGGAAGCTATAACCTCTCTCCCCCACCAAGGGTTTGAGGAACAAGCCGAAGATGATGCATAGGGCTGGAGTGCTCAGGGCTCTGACAGGGCTGGGGCAAGCAAGAGAGGAGTCTTCATCCCGCTGCACACCCTAATCCTACAAAGAACTGACAGCGGTCAGTTTCCAGGAGCCAGAGAGCCGGACGTCAGATGCGTGAGAGCATGAGTGAGAGGCGGTCACGAGGCAGCTGGCAGGAGACGATGTGGGTTATCCCAGCATAAAGCACCTGTCTCCCAGCATCTGTGTTCTGCACAGCCGGCCCCTGCTGAGGGCGGGGTCAGGTGCGCAGGGATTGCCACTATCAGGTCTCTCCCCGAGAAACTCGGCCTCACCCCGGGCAGAGCAAGAGGGGATTTCTTCCCAGCCACCTCCAGCGTGGGCAGGGACCCTGCCATCGCTGACCATGCAGCTGGACATTATTCCATGTGCTAGCACGAAAACTCTACCCACCAAGGGCAGCAGCGCAAGGAGGTCAGCCCTCCCACCCATCCTGCTCGAGGTGCCCCCGTTCACGATGATCCCTCCCGAAATGGCTGGCAGGGCTGTGTGTGGAGGTTGGGGGTTCCCAGCCAGCGACTGAGGGGGCGGCCAGCAGCCTCAACACGCAGCTCCGCTCCCTTCACACCAAATTGCTCTGACAAGTGTCCCCGTCTTTCCTGTTGCCAATCCCCGCAGGGACCCTGCTCAGGCGCCACAGCGAGGACCTGCTGGTGCCATGGGCGGGCGGGGTAGCGGCACCCGCTCCCCCGGTCCCTTCCCGGCACGGTGAAAGGGAGAGGGGCGGGGGGCGGGCGACGCCCCTCGGGAGAGGGTCCGCGGGTGCTCGGAGCCACTGCGGCCGTGGGTGGGCGTCCCCCGTCCCCCCTCGGGAGGTTGTGCCGCTCGGAGCCGGCGTGAAGCAGGATCGCGGTGGAGAGGAAACCCGAGTTTGCGGCGCCGCTGCCGCCGGTGCGCGGGGGCAAGAGCGAGAGCGAGCGAGCGAGCGGAGGCACCTCCGGCACACCGGCTCTGCCGGG
>VZRQ01003535.1:0-68598 GCA_013397975.1 Machaerirhynchus nigripectus | reverse complement strand
AGCCGCAGCCCAGGTGAAGGGCGAGGGGAGGAACAGGAGCCTGCAGTGGGAACAAAGGAGCCTCCCTCAAGGTCTTCAGTGGGAGGTGGGAGAAAAGAAAAAAAAAAGAGAAGAGAAGGGGGAAAAGGGGAGAAACCGGGGGCAGAGGGAGAAAAAGGGAGGGAAAGCAAGTGAACGGGGGGAAAAAGGGGAAAATGGGGGAGAGGGAAAGGAGAGAAGGAAAGAAGAGAAGAAAGAGAAAGAGAGAGAAAGAGAGGAGAGAATTAGAGAAAGAAGAAATAAAAAGGAAAACGAAAGAAAGAGAGAGAGAAAAAGAAAGAAAGAAAGAAAGAAAGAAAGAAAGAAAGAAAGAAAGAAAGAAAGAAAGAAAGAAAGAAAGAAAGAAAGAAAGAAAGAAAGAAAGAAAGAAAGAAAGAAAGAAAGAAAGAAAGAAAGAAAGAAAGAAAGAAAGAAAGAAAGAAAGAAAGAAAGAAAGAAAGAAAGAAAGAAAGAAAGAAAGAAAGAAAGAAAGAAAGAAAGAAAGAAAGAAAGAAAGAAAGAAAGAAAGAAAGAAAGAAAGAAAGAAAGAAAGAAAGAAAGAAAGAAAGAAAGAAAGAAAGAAAGAAAGAAAGAAAGAAAGAAAGAAAGAAAGAAAGAAAGAAAGAAAGAAAGAAAGAAAGAAAGAAAGAAAGAAAGAAAGAAAGAAAGAAAGAAAGAAAGAAAGAAAGAAAGAAAGAAAGAAAGAAAGAAAGAAAGAAAGAAAGAAAGAAAGAAAGAAAGAAAGAAAGAAAGAAAGAAAGAAAGAAAGAAAGAAAGAAAGAAAGAAAGAAAGAAAGAAAGAAAGAAAGAAAGAAAGAAAGAAAGAAAGAAAGAAAGAAAGAAAGAAAGAAAGAAAGAAAGAAAGAAAGAAAGAAAGAAAGAAAGAAAGAAAGAAAGAAAGAAAGAAAGAAAGAAAGAAAGAAAGAAAGAAAGAAAGAAAGAAAGAAAGAAAGAAAGAAAGAAAGAAAGAAAGAAAGAAAGAAAGAAAGGAAAGAGCAAGCATCAATAGGTGAACATGCTGTAGATTTGTTCATTCTGACAACTTTCTGTATAATTGTATCCTAGGTTTTCATTCCCTACCCACCTTTGGAAGGAGCTCACTATGACAGGGCAGAGTCTGAGGGCTTTATCTGAAGCGAATTTTGAAGACAATGAGATCAGCATCAACGTTGGAGGCTTTAAGAAGAAGATGAGATCCAACACATTATTAAGGTTCCCCGAGACCAGGCTGGGCAAATTGCTGAGCTGTCACTCAAAGGAGTCAATACTGGAGCTTTGTGATGACTATGACGACACCAAGAATGAATTTTATTTTGACAGGAACCCCGAGCTCTTCCCTTACGTGCTACATTTTTATAACACTGGCAAGCTCCATGTGATGGGTGAACTCTGTGTGTTTTCTTTCAGCCAGGAGATTGAATACTGGGGAATCAATGAATTCTTTATAGACTCCTGCTGCAGTTATAGCTACCATGGGAGGAAAATGGAGCCAGACCAAGAGAAATGGGAGGAACAAAGTGACCAGGAAAGTACCACATCTTCTTTTGATGAGATTTTGGCATTCTACAATGATGCCTCTAAATTTGACAAACAGCCCTTTGGAAACATCAGGAGGCAGCTCTGGCTTGCTTTGGATAATCCCGGGTACTCAGTTTTAAGCCGTATCTTCAGTGTCCTTTCAATAGTGGTGGTGCTGGGCTCCATTGTGACCATGTGCCTGAACAGCCTCCCAGACTTTCAGATTGTTGACAGCAATGGGAACCCCGAGGAAGACCCTCGCTTTGAAATCGTGGAACATTTTGGTATTGCATGGTTCACTTTTGAACTGGTGGCGAGATTTGCAGTAGCTCCTGACTTCTTAAAATTTTTCAAGCATGCCCTGAATTTGATTGACCTAATGTCTATCCTTCCATTTTATATTACATTAATTGTCAACTTGGTGGTGGAAAGTAGTCCAACTTTAGCAAATTTAGGCAGAGTTGCACAAGTCCTGAGACTCATGAGGATCTTCCGCATATTAAAGCTTGCTAGACACTCCACAGGTCTCAGGTCTCTCGGAGCCACCCTGAAGTATAGCTACAGAGAGGTGGGGCTTCTTTTACTCTACCTCTCTGTTGGCATCTCCATTTTCTCAGTAGTGGCTTATACCATTGAGAAAGAAGAGAATGAGGGGTTAGCCACCATCCCTGCTTGTTGGTGGTGGGCTACTGTTAGCATGACCACGGTTGGCTACGGGGATGTGGTGCCAGGGAGCACTGCTGGCAAGTTGACAGCATCTGCATGCATCCTAGCTGGTATCCTAGTGGTAGTGCTTCCCATTACGCTGATCTTTAATAAATTCTCCCACTTCTACAGGCGTCAGAAGCAGTTAGAGAGTGCCATGAGAAGCTGTGATTTTGGTGATGGCATGAAAGAAGTTCCATCTGTCAACTTAAGGGACTACTATGCTTATAAAGTTAAATCCCTTATGGCCAGCCTGACCAATATGAGCAGGAGCACCCCCAGTGAGTTGAGCCTGAATGATTCACTGCATTAGTGTACAAGTCTGACAGCAGTTTGCATGAGAGCTATCAAGAGCTATGTTTATAAATGTTTTCCTATTTGTCTTTTTTTTTCTAGAGGATAGTGTTGCTGACACTGCACTTTGCACTTGAGAAACTAAAGACATTTCTATTACAAGTTAACAGTTTGCACATTTTCATCCTGTTGCATAAGGGTACTAAATGCTGACTTTTCCATACAAATGTTACCACTTCCATGACATTAGTGCTAGTGGTATGGTAATGATCTGTTACTTTGTGCATTTTCTCATCTGAGCAGAGAAATGAATGTACCCAAGTGGAATAAAAATTCTCAGCTGTGACATGAGTAATGAAAAAATCACCTGTCACCTATACTGGTATCTGTACTAGTATAGGACTTCCCATGCATTTTACAATGGTTTAAAACAGCCACCTGTGAGTCACTGATACAGGAACATTTTTACCCATATTGCTGACCAGTCATTCTGATCATCACTTGTCTGAAAACACCTCTAAGTTTGCTTACTCTTGAGTATGTGTGTTAAAATCTGGGTGTTCATGTTCTGAAATGTTATGTATGGTAATATTTTTCAGAATCTCCTAAGCATAGACCTTCCTCTGTTTCCAAGATTAGATCAATGCTGAACCCTCTGAAGAAGGCCACCCCTCATTTTCAGAAAGCTACATATTCAAAGACTACATTTCCAAAAGTGACTCTAGGTGTGGAAGCCCATATAGACCTCTCTGGATCCCATTTCCAGAAGGGATCTGCTCACAGCTCAGTTCCAGTGCAGCTGCAGGTGTGTTGTATCAGTCCATCAAAATGGTTTTGAGATTAGCCACATGAAGATGTGGGCTTTCAACAATTAGAAGCTCCAATGAAAAACCTGGATTTGATTAATGAAGTGAAATATTCCCACACGAACAGTACAGGCAGCATTTTAGGAATTGACATTCATATACTGCAAAAAGACTAATTATAAAGATGCCATATGTGATGCTGAGATATAAAATCTAATTTTATCAGTAAAGCTTGAAAGCAGGTGTTGATGACAGACAATTCCATTAAAATTTCTGCCAAGGAAACTCTTAGCAAAAAACCATTTTTCCTCAGAAAGAAACTCACAATTTACAGCTAAGGGAGAGTATAAGGGCCCAAGAAGGGAACAGATAAAGAAAAAGAGCTTAATACTGCACTGTCTGTGGGTAGATCCTCCTACCTACTTCTGTGATGTAGTCAATTTAAATCCTTTCAAGGGCTGGCATGTACTTGTTTAAAAAAAACCACCTTGAGAGAACAGATCATCTGGGATTTCACGAGTAATAATGAATCTGCATAGAGTTGTTTCATGAGTGCTCAGTCTCCTCCCTTTCACAGTTGTAGAGAGATCAAACACTTGTAGTCAACAGGCAGAAGCCACTGCCTCCCTCTTTTTACTTCTTGGCATCTGTGCTAGAAAACAAACTACTGGCATTCAGTGGGCAAGAATAGCATTTCTCCTCAGATCCTACTGCTTTTCCATCCCATTCGTTACATATAATCTTGCAATTTATTTTTTTGTTAGTTTTACTTGTGAGGACTAGAGAGGTGCAGAAATTAAATTCAAGCTAGTTAAAGGAGAAATTAAAATACTAAAGCTAAAATTTTCTTGTTTGGAAGACTGTGTTTTTATACCATGACAAAGGGTCGCTCAACTGACAAAATAAAGCAAATATGGTATGGATAGGTAATTGCCTCATTTAGGCTGTTGGAGGTTGCCGTTTGGTCTGGATCTTCTGCCGCTGTATCAGCTCCACCTAAAAACCAGAAAGCTGAGCACCCAGGATCGGATTTCTGTTCGCCCAGTGATCTATGACAGAATACAGAGTGTGAAATTACTTACCCCCCCACCCCATTTCCATTGAACACCCTCCCCTCACATCAGTTAGTAGCTGATTAAGGCCATGAAGGGTGAGGGAAGAAGGACCTTTCCAACCTTACCAATTTTCAACATAGCCTGCACAAGTTATAAGTCAATTGGCAAGCTATTGCTTGCTGTCCCTGCAATTCAGAGTGCCATATACATGGTCCTGAAGGTAGACCTAGATAACCTGAATTTGGTGTCCAAACTTGAAACATTTTGCTAAGGTTTACGTTTCTGGATAGGGCTGGTTCACTTCAATTTATGCTGAGTCCCAGGCATAAATTCAGTACTCCTGTCCCTGATTCATACTGTGTGTGTGTAAACTGTGACACACCACAAACAGCCACCCAACACATGGGCCAGCGTGAGGTCACCTGTTGAACTGAAACACCAAGAAAGAAACAAGGGAAGGAAGAGGTGGGCTCGTGCAGCATATACACTCCGGTCAGGTTACATGCTGCAAGGGTAGCAACTTCTCTGACTGATGCAAAGGACACTGCAAACTCTCACTACATCTGTTGGTTGGGGCTTTTTGAGAACTCAGCTCCAAGCAGTGGTTCTGCCACAGTTTCATAAGCAGTAGATTTACAGAGTTGAAAACCAGGGACTTCCAGGGCAGTTATTTGGTGAGACCTGTAGACTTGCCAAAGAGCCACAAATTCCCTCAGCTGTTGCTAGTTTAACATTGAAAAGGTTGGATTTAACTTTGCAACATATCATTTCAATAACCTATAGCTTATCTTATGTTCTAGATTTATTATTATTTGTAGGGCTGATGCTCTGCCATTTCTGCAAATATTGAATGGAACATGTCCAAATTGCATTTTACTAAAGAAAATGAAATACCCCAAGGAATTCCAACTTTTATTGTACTGGTTGAAAGGAATTTTCATTACTGCATTTTTATATAAGTGCTTTTGATCAAAGACACTAAATAAATAAAGTACTGAAATTTAAGATGTTCTTATTATCATGACAATTACTTTACATAGTGCACAGGAATTCCGTTCATAAACTTAACTAAGTCCATGTTAAAAGTTGTCACATTTTTGCTCCCCCCTCCTCCTGAAGACCATTCCAGAGTTCTGCTGCTCTCCAAGATGTGCACAATTTTAGCATAATTTTATTAATGGCTGCTTTATACCAGTTTTTTTTTTTTCTTTTCCCAACACTGTTCTTTAGCTTAAATATTTCATTTTCCTCTTAGTGTATTTATAGACAGCAACCATATGGCCTTACATACGTATTTTCACAGGTTTATACCTCTCAAGCTTCCTTTTAGTTTTCTTTTTGCAAGTCCTCTTCCCCTGATCACGCTAGGGGATGTAGCCCTTTTTCTGCATTACTTCTGCTTATATTTATTATGTCTGAGCATTGGACAGTATTGCACAGCAGTTTTAATATTTGCTTATGACTAACAGAATTTTTCACTGAGCAGAATAACAATTTAATGATTTAAGTAATGTTGCTGTCTTATCTCCCCCAAAATATCTAGATAAGGAAGAATAAGGCACACCTTTCCTGCCATTTTATGAAGTAATGTCTATTCTAGGGCTCAGTGCAGTAAGTGCTGAGAAAACTTATGTCTCATTAAATAAAAGCTACAGGAAAATGTTTACATGACACTTTGAAGAAAAAATGCAATCTCTCCCAAGCCTCACAGGGGAGAAGAGCCGGTGTATTTTTTGCACAGTCAGTACTTCTGCCAGACTTCTTCACCCACTGTTGTGTGAGAGCAGGGCATCTGCACTTCCATAAAGCAGTGGGTCAGAATTGAAGGGTGAGAGGACTAATCAATCAGCCACTTTCTCCAGAGCTGGAAATTTGAGAATTTCTGTGGTCAGAAATCTCCTTACTATGGATGTGCAGTTTACTGAAAAACATTGCATCGGCCTGTGCTCCCCCTGCCTGTGACAGCCACCTTCCTGGCACCAGTGAAAATGCTGTGCCTACTCTCTCTCATCTGTGAGCTTTGTATTGTTTAAATGAGAATTGTGGTAATATTTCAAACGAGGTAACTTACTTTATTGCCAGGAATAAACTGCTAGAGAATCTGGATTTCTAGTAGAAATCTAGGCTATTATGAGAATCAGAGATGCCCTTGAGAAGCAATATGTTACATTATGTTCCTGAGATGTAAAATCTATATATAGATTGTGATTAAGCTTTTTATGTATGTTCAGATTTTGTATTATTGCCTGGTTTATTACTCATTTACTTTCATCAGCTGCTGGTTCTCTCTTTCCCTGCAGACCTTCCATTTTGAAAACAGACTGGTTTTTCCTCACGTTATATAGAGCATGAGCTACTTCACACTACAAACTTGAAAACAAAGAACTTTCCATTTAATTTTCCAAATTTAATACCTCCAGTATTTGTACCTTTTTGTATAGAACTTTACAAGACTGCAGGGAACTACTGTATCTGGTGCTCTTTGTACTGTGTGTCTTGTCCCAGTAGCGTGTAACGCACTCAAGAACTCAGTTTTGTGCCACAAAATGGAAATTAAATGCATAAAAAATTATCTTTCACCAGGGATCTAGAAATGATTTAAGTTTCAGGACATTCTGAGTATATATTATAATCAAAGAGAAGGCCTGGACCTCATTGTGAAGATAAGTTTCTTTTAAACATGCACATCAGGCTAAACTTGTATTCTAACAAATGCTCTTAATTGGTGATTGTGGTGGGGAACCCACATTTTTCAGCTGAACAAACAGTACAAGCTTCTTGTTCTCTACCTGACAGATTGGGGACTAAACAACATACCAGCAGCATTTGTAAGCACTAAATCAACTTGACACGACCTTTCATCTCTTCCAAAATAACCCCCATCCCTAGAGGCCCCAGCTGTGCACATACAAGCAGCAGAAAGCCCCTGGAGTAACTGCTCCTGCTGTGCTGGTTATCCATTTCCTCTCACAATACTCCTGACTTTAATCTACCTTTGATGGTACTTTGAAACAACATTCAAACCAAGTCACTACTCATATCCCTTGGTGAGGTGCTGTGCCAGAACTATTCTTTTCTCATCATGTTATTCTTATTTTCTTTTCCATTTTATGCACCTGGCTTCCCATTAAGTTACACCAGAAATTAATTTGATCTCCTGTAACTAATTTTCAAGTTGCACACTGTTCAGACAGGGTAAAAGAATGTTCCCATCTGATTTCTGAAGCATTTTTCACTGATTCTGCCTTTTTTCTTAAAAGAAAAAGATTATGCTTCTCATCTGAGAATAATTTACGGGGTTAAAAATAGAGCAATGGGTAATACATTATTCAAAGCAAGAGTTCTACAGAGCAATCATTGAAGCTGCTAAGAAACATCACTCTCATTAAAGATTGTGGATCTCTTCACCTCTCATATATAAAATTATGGGTTGTCAAGTGGAGGAAGCAACCTCCAAACAGTCTAGAAAGTGTTTCCCAAGATCATATGACACTGCTGGCAAAGGTCTGGCTCTGGAATTTATTTGCCCTGCTAGAAAAGAGGATGGAGAATCATCTCACAGGTGTTGGGACTCACGCTGACCTCCCACTGCAGAAATTTGTTTGCCTGACATCGCCTCACCCTTTACACACAACCCTAAATCATGTAAGTCCCCACTTGGATAAGCACATGAATTTGCTGTAAGAGGCAGTGGCACAAATCCAGCATTGCAGCTTCACAGAAGTGCAAAGAAACATCAGCACCTCCCACTCTTGCTTCTTTTCTTTAAGGGTACTAATGGGCTCTGGCTTCTCACAAATCCCTGTTCAGATATAAACAGGGCTAAGTTTTTCAGGAATTGGACAAAGTCTGCTATAAATCTGACCATTTCTTCTATAGATCTAAAGCAACCTAAGAGAGCTGCCCACTTTCAGATGCACAGTCTAACATCTGCTTGTTGTCACCCAGTGTGCAGGTGCTCTGTGTGGTGCAAAAGTCTGTGTAGCTCTGAGCAGACTATTCCACTGATGACACTGTTGATTTTCAAAGAAAACTCATAATCTTACTTGGAAGATGAGTGGTGCTCACACAGCAGCACAGTCTGCTTGCCTGCAGCTGCTGTGTTGCCCATCCCAAGTCCTGTACCTCCTGCTCCACCCTCTCTCTCTGCCACGGCCTGACGTGGCTATTCCTGCAGCCTCCCTGACATACGAGGAAAGGTGATGTGATGAGGTTATAACACAGCAAAATGAGGATTTGGAGTTCCTGACTTAGCAACATCAATCCCACCAACTTTTGGTGGAAATTATCCTTTCAAATGACTATGCTCTTTTTGAAATTCGTGTCCTGTCCCATTCTAGGGAATGTTCTGAATACTGACACCCTACCATAGCCTTTAAAGGACCATCCATTTAATTCCCAGGTAAATTCTAATTTATTTCTATTGTATCAGTGCCTAGGCACATCAGACCATGGGCTAGCACCTCCCTATGTTAGGTTTCCAAGTATGACAAAAGACAACATGTCAAAATTGTGGTTTACTTTTGGGAAAAATCCACTCTCTGTTGTTTCTTCTCTCCATACCAAGGCACACCTTCCTACTGCCACTGTTGGCATGATCATTTTTGAACATTTTGATCCCTTCCTGTTGAAGGAAGAAGCCCTGGATGTATTTTTCTTTGGTGAGTTGGCTCTCAGCATTCCCTGTGAGAGCATGCTCTAAAGAAGACAGCTGAAACCAGGGGAGAGGCTGATGCCACTTGCAAGCACCTTCCAGAAGAGCGGGTTACCCCCATTCTACTGCCCCTCATGTCTCCTCCTCTCTTGCACTGTCAGCAGAGAGGCAAAGCAGCCCCCACAACAGGGACATCGCAACTGGCCAAACTCGGGCTGCAGCTCCTCCAATCCTTTCTTACTCAGCCTGGCAAGGGAACTCCCAGGTTTTGCAGCTGATTTTTGGGAGAGGCATCACACTGCAGTATTGGAAACACTTTATAAATACAGGGAAATTTTGCTTATGCTTTTGATGGCGAAAGTGCTCAGGCCTTCCTTATACATTGGTGAGCGTGGCCCCACTCCTGGCTCTCACATTTCCCAAACTGGAACTGTACTGGTGCTCTCCCCAGTGCTACCAGGGCGGTGCTGGAGAGCACAAAGGACTGCTTCATGTGAGTAGTTACACAGCGCTGGCCCATCCACCAGCACACATACATACAAATATGCTTCTTCACACTTGGCAGGAGCCCCAGAGCATCAAAACAATTTAACATGCTGGGAAAGGAAAGGAGGTGGTAGGTGTTTCTAGGTGTATTTGATTTCCTTAGGAATCCCTTTAGATTCAGAGAAAGGTCACTCTAGACACACCAAGAATATAGAAGAAAAAGGCTTTGATAGACAGTTAATGACACCTGAAACAAGACACCTGACAATTTTCCACCCTGAGAAAGCAGTATTAAAAAAGCCAAGTGCGTCTTTTCATCTTGCCAGAGAAGATGAGAAGAAAGCCATGGTGAATGAAAAGTTAGTCTATTTCAGTTCTGGGCATTTAAAAAAAAGCATTCATCCAATGCAGTCCAGAAAATAAGAATAAACCTGAATGGAAAACAAAGCTGCAGCTGAACAGTGTTTCAGTTCTTTCCTTGCAAAGTGCACAGGACAGCCATGTCTTGCATGGTTTCCTTTAGAGATCTGGACCAAGAATCAAAGACCAGCTTCCAAAAGTTTAGACTTCAAATATCTAAGCACAGCCAGGGGTGTTAGACATACCCTCTCCCCTCACATGGGTCAGCAGCATGGCACTCCAAACTCGAGGTTGGCAGCCTCACAACATTTTGGGGAGGTAAAGCCATGCAGGTTCTGTCACTTGCTGTGATGAGGGAACGCTGCAGCTGTTTGGCTCTGCAGCACAGTGCCCATTCAGCCCTGAGCAGCCTTGCTTCCACTGATCAGGACACAAGCTGGAAGACGGCTCAGAAATGGAGCAGTAATCTCTTCTAAAAATGCCTGAATGGTTGTTCCTTGCTCTAGAGCAAAGAGCTGAACTAAACACTTCAGTTCACATTAGTCAAACACTGTGCAAATAAGACTTCCTCCTACTCTTGCTGCAAGATAGGACCAAACTGTTGAGCTTTTTGTGGAGGCAGTAACTGAAGTGCTATGAGATGAATAAACTTATGTCAGTAGATGGGCAGAAGAAATCAACACTAACTCCACTTAAAAGGCTTCAAAATTATACCTACCCTTGGAATAAATCTGCATTAATTTTTGGGATCTAGGGCTACTGTATTGCTGGTCCCATAATCTAGAGATCCTCAATTCTTTACTTATTCTAATAATTACATATTTGGGGGCTGTTTAAACATCTGCTTGTCAACAAAACTTGTAATTACAATAACTAGGAGAAATAGGTTTCTTGGGTTTGTTGAATCTAATACAACACTACTGCTATTGATTTTACCCACATTACATTGTGGAATGTAAACAGCCTCAAAAGCTAATCTATTTTTATAAAAGCTGAGCTATCAGTGGTGGATGTTTCCTTAGCAGGAGAGATACCCACATACCTATAGTGGGTTACCAAATTGCTTTTGGTTGTTTCAGAGTTTCTAATGGGATGAGAGACCCTTGAAACGAGTCAGAGCAATATTTCAATTGTATTTATTGAAATACTGAACCAGTACTCACCACATCAGAGAATTCTGTTCACGTTCTGAGGTAAATCTGATTTGGACTAAGAAATTGTATGTGTATATAAATCGGTGCAGTGCTGAACATTAATACAGACACCCCATTATTTTCTGAACAGTCTCAGGGCAATTTTCTGTAAAGATCAACTAACAGGAAAAGCAACCCAAAATTTATTCTGGATTTCAGCAGACTCAGAAAGAGTTATTTTATTAATTGCATTTGTAAGTCAAGCATTTGACTTGTTCCTGCATTTTTAATACAAAACACTGTGAAAAATTCTGGTCTTCTTCCATAGTTTCGGCAGGAAAAATCGGACTATGACAAATAAATACAACTTATCTAGAGACTGAAATAACACCTGCACTTTTAAAAGCATCTCATGCTTTTGGATATGCTTGCTATGAAAAAGGGTACTTCTACTTCATCCTTCCTCACATAATCTCTGACCTCCGTAATCTCTGGACTATGACACCTGTTTTCATGTGCGATGAGAGATCAAAAGGACACCTCTTGCTGTTAAGCCTATATACCTAACTGTACTGCAATAAAAATGAAATATAAATTGATGCATTACACAAAAGGCTTAGTGTCATATAAATCAACTCAAAAGCTTTTGGTCTCCCTCTTTGATGTATTTGCTGCAAGGCTTTTTTTCACAGCGACCATGCAGGCTTTGGGAGCCCAGGAGGAGTGCAAAGCAGCTGAAAGACCTGAATAGGGGAAAAAGTAGTTAGAAACATCTGAGGGCCACAGCCATCGTCTCATGCATCAATCCTTCCAGTGACAGCGGGGGAATGAAAGGAGGAATGGGGGGGGTGAGGTGCTTGTTTCTGGGCACACCTGTATGCAGCAAAAGAACAGCTAAAGAATTTTACTGGTCAGCTCCAAATACTGTCCAGAGGAGAGAAACAGGACTAGGAGGGCTGAGCTTTTCTCTGGGAGAAGCTAGGGAGAGATACTGCAATATATAATATCTGTCCTCAGAAGAAGTATCTGCAGGGAGAGGAAAACAGGTTTTTAGTAAACAGCATGCAGCCTAATTAATTTGACAGAGAAAAATATATCCAGATACATTAGCACATAGCCATGTATATTTACAAATTTAACTTCTGAAGCTGTGACACCTAAAGAGAAAAAAATTTACGGTTGCTGGGGTTTGCATTGTCATGGTAAATGGTAAATACCATTAATGTTTTCCCCCATTGAGACAGACAGAAAACCAGTATTTGAGCCCAGAATCATATTATAGTTTAATTCCTTCCAATGTCTCCCTGCTGCCTGGTTGTGGGCAGCACCCTACTTAGCGCCCAGTTTAGCCCCTCTGAATTTTCTGTGGCCTTTAGAAAGGCCTGTTTGCACTGATCAAGTACCAGCACCAGGTAAGAACTCTGGCTGTTTGCCTACATCACATGAAAAATTGTTGCTCCCACCATAACTTCTGGTATTCCTAAATATTCCTGAGTATTCCTAAATATTTTTTGTACATCAATAAGAAAATAGACACAAGGAACTTTATCCTTCCCAAGGGTTAAATGTGATTCTCAGACTCCTCGGTCTGGGCAAGCTTTATTGTGTGCTATGGCCATGCTGCAGTCCAGCCAACAAAGTGGCATCAAAAGCTGTTTGCCACCACAGCACAGCCTTCTCCCTGAGGTAAGAGCTGGCTCCTAGAAGCTTCCCAGACCACAGACATTGGCTTGAGCTTAGTGCTACCCTGCTGGGCATCAACAGCTTCCAGCTTCACACCGAGTCTCTCGGCAAAGCGGGATTCCTGCTGCAAGCCGGTTCCTCAGGATCTGCAGGAGCCTCAGTGCCTGCACCACAGCCCGGCAGGGAGAGGAGCAGGAGAACAGCAGTGGCTCCCAGCAGGGCACAACATTTACATGACATCCTGAGTAGGTGCACAGCCCATCCAGCCCTCTAAGAAAAACATCTCCATCTGTGTCTGCCCAGGGTTGGAGCATGGAAAGTCTCTCCATGCACAGACAAAGAACATCTGCCATCAAAAGCCTACATAACCCCAGATAGGAGTGGGGAAGGAAAGGAGGAGAAAACACCCTCACTTTGGTGACTTGATTGTCTTCTTCTGTTTTTATTTACTTGGAACTGTTACAGTTATGTTTCCATTTATAAAGTGTGAAAAATTAAAACTTCCATTTTTAAAGTGGCAACAGGATAAATAAAGCATGGACATAGAAGACAATAAACATGAATGGAAAAAAATCAGATGTGAAACATCAACACAGAGCAGTAACTTGTATAGATGACTACCTGAATGGCTTTTGTCAGCCAACACCTTTTTTTTCTCATATCCACAGTTTGCCTAATAAGCAGCCTGGCCAGGTGCAGATGCCATATTCTTTTTCTTTTCCCCCCAAAGAAAATTTTTAAGAATTATATCTTTCTTCCTGTTTCTTTGACAAATACCACTCTTCTCCAACCCAGAAGACTGTCTTAAGGTCTAGTGCACTGAAGCGTGAATCTATCCTAAAGACTGTGTAGCAAACAATGGAAAAAAGTATAAAGTATCTGTTGGTCTGGGACTAACAAATATTCTGAAAGATTTCCTCAGAATCTGAACATCCCATCCTTTCAAAGGAAGGAAAAGCAGGACAGCTGAGACTTCATTTCAGTGGTCTTTGAATAGAACAAGAGAATAAAAGCTCTTGCTGACATTTGCATATGCCCACTTTGTCCAAAGGACACTTGGCTCAGGGGATGTTCTTAAAAGTAATGCCCACATTCATCTGCCTGAGCAGGAGGAAGAGAAGAAGGAAAATATGGGGAATTTTCACATATGCTTCAAAAATGCTAACAAATTAAACCAAATCAAAATGGATGAGAGCACACCATGTTAAAGATAGGCCCTTTCCAGAATGAATGCACTGAACAGAGAGGAGAAATACATTTTGTGAAAAGGTATTTCACAAATGCAACTTAATGACTTCACACTAAGCCATCAGTGTAATTTGCCTTTCCCTAAAAAGCTTAAGCAGAACACAATCATGAGAAACAACATGGGCTACCCAGGATGTACCCTCATCTTCTCTCCAAGGCTTTCACTGGCAATAGTGGGCATAACACTGCTGCATCACAGCCTGGCATAGAAGTATCACACAGCAAATTTCCCAGCCAGCTGCATGACACAGCCTCAAGTTGCACCAGGGCGGGTTTTAATTTGGTATTGGGAAAAGATTCTTCACTGAAAAGATTGTCAAGCACTGGAACAGGCTGCCCAGGGAAGTGGTGGTGTCACTGTCCCTGGAGGTATTGAAGAGACATGTGGATGTGGCACTTAGGGACATGGCTTAGTGTGGACTTGGCAGTACTGGGTTAACAGCTGGACTCGATCTTAGAGATCTGTTCCAACCTAAACAAATTTATGACTATATAACATCCATCATTGCCTTTGGAAACACAGAAAGAAATGCTACAGTAAGCTGGAGTCCTATTTAAGAACGCAAAGTAATAAAGACTTTCTTACCTTGTGAGGTCTTTTTGATTAGCTTTATAACCAGGTATACACTTAAGAAAACAGTAACCCTCATCATACCACACTGACAGAGCCACATGCACACCAAGTGTTTTAAAGAAGTTGTACAGTACACATTGACCCTGGAAGCACCAGTGCCTTTCAGTGGTGAGTCAGGCTATCTCATGTACTTGGGCAGGGATTCACTCACCATGAGTCGTATTTGTATCTGAAAGTTCAACACACTGAATGGAGAAGTACGGGGAAAGATAAGCACATGGCAGCACAAAGGAGCACGGGGCAGCACAGACCCTGGGGGGAGGAGGTGTCACACAGCAGACCCCTACAGACAGGAGCCTCCTGGAAGCTGACAGGCGGGTGAACAGCACATGATCACCCCATAGAAGGACGTTTAGAAGGTGCATTGGCAACGTGGCAGCACAGGATGGGTTGTGTGGTCAGACTTACCATGAAGGGAGGTGCTGTGTCTTGGGGAAGTGTATAAAACCAGCTCGTTCCTTTGAATAAATGATTCAGATCAATTCAGATCCAGGAACCAGATCCAGACTCATATTCAGTCTGAATTTCAATCACCGACAGAGAAGCAGACTGAGCTACTGTGCACTCTCATCAGAATACACTGTGCAATGGAGACAAGCTATTATTCACTGTAAATAAACAGTAAATAATTATACTATCCAATAAATGTCAGATTAATTCAGATTAGCAGTAGACTTTTGTCACTTCAAACACAGTGTGGTTTGGTAGCATTGGTCATGAGTTCCTTTTACTAAAATGTATTTGTGGGCAAGTTCTTAGGAGAATAATTTTTAAAAATCAGAAAAGAAATGGGCAATGGAATTCTATTCAAGACATTAAATGTAGCCACTTTTCCTACTTAAGCCTATCCATTGCCTATTGCTTTTCTAGTGTGATGAGAACGACAAAGGAACAACTCAAACCCCTTATGTCCACCAGTACCTCCAAGTAAAGGATGTCTAAGAAGACGGCCAAGATACCTGGGTGATGCTCAGCTCTCTCAGGATTAGGTCTTTAGCAACGTCAGATTGCAGAGAGAGGGACTTCCAGAGAGTACTGAGGATTCCTGGCCTGATCTACTTTCATGAGATCCTCAGACTTCTAGTTCTTGCAGCTATGTTGTGATCTGGAAAAATCCTTTCCAGAGCTGACTTTGAGAGACTTGGGTTTCTGTGCTCACAGTGTTACAGAAAGGAAACAAAACATGAGGGATGACTACGGAAATTAATATTAATGGTTACTATTAAGATAATTTTGCTTCAGTTAGAATGAACAAGTCGACAATTATACATGAAAAATTAGCTTTTATTAAAAATGTTTAGTAATAAGCAATGATTTTTCAAAATTTTTTTAACTTACTAAACCTAAACATACAAAGTCAGAAGCAAACAAGAAATTGCTTGGTTAAAATCTTACTGAAGGTTAACTTGTCAGTAGTTCTATTAGATTCCTGCAAGGCTTGCTTTTAAAGTATCTTATTTATTGTACTATTGGCTTTCCTTTACAGAGATGCTCATTCTCCAGTAGAGATGTGTAGTCATCAACATGGATGATTTGATTCATTTATATAAACAGAAGAAAGAAAAAATAAGTTGCATCCATCTCTCAGTACAAAACCTATTTCCTCTATGTTAATGCTTGCACAGAATTTAGAGCTCCATATGCTGGCTGCCGAAGCCTAAGGCAGCTCTTTCACTGACTGCAGTTTGTACCATACCAGAATGGCAACACACTAATTTCATATTAATTCATTAAAAGTATTCTTTGGTCACAAACATCCTGTACCTACCCAGTTTACAGTACATCAGACGCTATTTTTCACCCTTTTAATTAGCTTGTTTTATTTGTTTCATTCCATGGCATTCAGGTATTTCTCATGCATGTATATTCCATTCCTGTGTGCATGCATGTGCACAAAGTCTGAGCTGTTTCTATGCAGATGCATCAGGATAGAAAAAAAAAGATGTCCTTTACCTTCTGATAGCTTTCAGATGTCAGACTGCAACAGCTCTAGTCTAAAACAGCCTTTTATTGGAGGCCCTCAGGATGCGCAATTCATCTTTAGGATGAATTCCACATTAAAGGAAGTTTTCAGAAAACACAAAATAGGAAATTTGTGATCATTTTATATCATTGTCTATTACACTGTAAAGCCACATTATTCAAACTCAAAGTCTTATTTTTGGTGTGAAAAATTTAAGATTGAGTAAGGGAAAATCTAGATGCTGAGGATGCAGGTAAGAGTGTCTAGACAATGACACTTTGCTTAAAAGGCACACCAAGAAAAGGCAAGCTCGGTTCCTCTCCTGATGGTTTAAACCTGTGTTATATTTTCTCTTATATATATATAGATATGAATATATATGTGTGTATACCTACACAAATCAATATATGCACACACACCTCTGAGTTTTTGAAAATGAAGGTTCAAGAAGTAGAAATTACTTAAAATAAATAAGAACCATACTAATAGGGGGAAGTTGGTACTGTTATTTTTCCCTGCATTATGATTATAATCTAATGACACAGTGATATGTTTATACCATTTTTTACTTTACATCATTTCATTGTATAAATGTGAGGCATGAGACTACCAGGGGCATTTTATCTTGCCTAAAGTAATTTTTATGGATCTTCTGTGTTCTTGCATTTTCACAAGGAATGGTCATTGCTCTAAGAAATATGAAGAGAGTTGAGGATGTTCTAACAATCACAATTAAGATTTATTTGACTCTAGGGTTTACATGTCAGAGCGTGGTGTGTATGCCAACACACAGAGAATGACAAGGACAGCGATGGCTGTATATGGCTCAAACCCAAGTACTGGTACCAGCATGGCTGTAGAATGCTGATCCTTTAAGAACTTCTTGTTTCCATTGGCATAAGCTTTGTGACAGAACGCATCATTTCCAAAATCTGCACTGTTCCATCTAAATGGTCCACAGATGTTGACAATTAATGTTAAGAGGTATGAGATGATTACTAACTTCCAGAAAACGTTTAACAGAAGATGCCCATACAGTAGTCACCATTAAAAGTTTAACAGCTGAAGGCTGAATGTAAAGATCTTTTCAGCTGTATTGTTTAAAGAAGTCTGACTATCACAGTGAAGTTATTTACATAGAAGGCAACAATAGTAAAGATTTCAATAGAGAACACAGTAGATTGTTCAGAGAGTGGATCACATTTTCTGCTAAGTCTGAAATATTTCTCACAATGTTGTAAATTCTACCAATAGATATTCCACAACATAAACCAGACAAGAACTTGTAAAAAGCTATTAAGATCTTGTTCCTGCATTTCTGATTCCCCAAAATCTACCAACAGAAGACTAAAGGAATTTCGAATGTTTAGCAATTGCAGGACAAACCCCTCAGAATACTATTAAACGTTGCTTCTTTTCTACACTTATTAAATACAAGTATTCAATTTATTTTCTTTGGTTTTTAAATTACTATCCCTTTGTAGCTATAATGTGAAAACAAACAAACCCCAAAGCACTAATAATTCCCCTCTCCCCTCAAAACAGTGATTAAAAAAATCCCAAAGGAACCGAAAAACATATCCAGAAAGTGTAGCTGTTACTTCATTATAAAACTATGGTGCAAAATAGGGGTTTATACTGGTCAGAATTGCAATAGCAATTGGAAGTTTACACTGAAGGAGTGACTGTTAAGTATTGCTTCTCCTGAATAACAAAAATTAAAACTGATTAGGCACTTGTTTTCTTGTTTAATAACAGCTGACTCAGTGTGCGTACAAATGACAGAAATACTCTCTCAAAGAATGTTCTGTAGTGTAACAACTGTACTACTCAACTACAAAAGTCCCTGATTCAGGAGAGCAGAAAAACATGTGCCTGCTACTTACTTTATTCCTAAATCTTACTGCTATGAATGGGCTGGACACATGTTCAAGTGCTGTCCTGAATCGGGATACTTGTTGAAATTGGACTTTTAAAAGATAATACAGTGGTGAGCAGCTTTTCGTTATACTAAAGTATCAATCTAATCAGTCTAATTTGACTCTGCTCTCCACAATATTATCCTAATTCTTCCCAACAGGAAAGAGGCATAAAATAAATAGGGTAACAAAAGATTACATAATAAATATGCTACTAAGTGGGAGAAAAATACATTGCAATATAAGGCTCCGTAGTGTTGCACAATCAAGAAATCATTCCAGGTGCTCCAAAACACAATTCCCAATGTACAACACCAAGTTACCACTACACACCTGAAAAAGATTAGGAAGTAACAGATTAAACTTCTATTACATTAAACATTTGAAAATGCAAACGAGTGGTAATGTGTTTCGCTGCCTTTGCAGAACACCATGTGTATGTTCTTGACTGCTCCAATTGTCACTGCTTGTGAAGGGAAATTTAACAGATTGGATTTTTGAAAACTCTCATAATCAAATTCCTTCTGACTTACAAAGTTACCAGTGTCCACACTGACTCACAGTTTTATGTTTGAAAGTAAAACCAACTCAGAAATTTTGCTGCCTCCGTTTCTTTGCATCCATCGCATCTAGGATAGGTTGTCTCTTTGCAGTGTACCTCTGACGAAGCTCCTCAATTTCTCGTTCCATCATAGGGTCCAAAGCCTTTAATCTCATCTGTAATTCTTCTAAACTCAGATTCTTTAACTGTAAAACAACCAAACAAAAAACAACACCACAAAAAATATTAGAAACTGTTTTCAACAAAAATAAAAAGCCACTTCCTTTCATAAGCCTTTAATTTACAGCTGCAGGGTTTTTACACACTTAAGAGTGTATGTACACTTATATCTAACTGTTGATACAGCCAAAAGCCTTAGTGTGCTCCACAGTAAATAACAGCATATGAAATCAAACACACATAGTACATTTAATTTTTTTAAAAAATCAACCTTTGCAAACCTTGCAAATGAATCACATATAAATACAGGGCTGGAGTTTAACTCATTAGGCTGAAAAAAGCATGCCACAGAATACAAATATATATATATACACCCTCATGTATATAAATTATATTGCATAATCAAATACTTCTTACTGAACTTCTGTCTCTTATAGAAGCCTAAAAAATAGACAGCTGCTGTAAGTAATACCCTGACAGATATCTAGGGGTACTTTTTGATAAGAATGACGAGGCACCTGTCTTCCTCAACAGACTGATGTCAAAACGAATTGCTAACAGTGTTTACATAATACATTAAATAATTTCCTGAATTCATGGGGGTTTACCTTTGACCAAGTTCTTTTCTTTCCAAAAATATTTTCTCAAAATGTTTCATGGTTCATTTACATTTCACTCATTAAAACTGACTGGTCATACAACATGTAAATGATTTCACTGCCCTGCTGGCTGCTGCCAACAGAGGTTGGAGTTTTGTCAGATAGTGGGGCACGTCGGGCCCTACTGCTCCACCTGCTATTGCAGGGAATGATCTGCACTTGAAATGCATTCTTTCTCTGGCCTATGTGTTTTTTTCCTGATGTAATTTAGTGCCTTTCTGCACTTCTCTCATGTCAGAACTGCCGATGTGCCAATTATTCTTCACCATTGTGAAAAGTATCAATGAATTTCAAACAGCACATACAACTTCCTCTTAAGAAAGGGATAATCTTTATTTTGTTTGCAAATATTCTGACATTGCAAACAAGCACACTACCTAACTCATGGGTAAAAAAAAGAGAATTTTCTGAATCAACTACTAATGAGTCAATACTTCATTCATGAATCTAGGGCAGGCTTCCATCAACACAGTCTGATCTGTTTTCCCCAAGGAATGAACTGCTACTTTTGATCTTTATTTTCATCAGCAATTGAGGCATACAAATTAGCAACACATACTGCTACATACAGTCCAAACCCCAGCATTATGACCTCTACTAACAGACCACAAATAAAGTCATAATAAAGACAGCAGACATATCAGAAATGCATAGCAGAGCATACAGAAAAGATGCACATTTTCATGCAACATCATTTTAACAGTAAGATTCCTAATGAAGAAGAGAATTAAAGCCCAGATGTCAAAATATCTTCGAGGACCAAAGATCCCAAGACCTGTATGAGACCTCAGATATGCTCAGCAATGCTAGTCTTACAGAATCACAAAATATGCTGAGTTGGAAAGGACCCACAAGGATCAACAATGTCCAACTCCTGGCCCTGCACAGTACAGCCCCAAGAGTGGCATCACATGCCTAGGAACATCGTTCAAATGGTTCTTGAACTCTGTCAGGCTGAGGCTGTGAACGCTCTCCTGTGGAGCCTGTTCCAGTGCCCAACCACCCTCTGGGTGAAGAACCTTTTCCTGATATCCAGCCTAAACCTCCCCTGACACAACTTGAGGCCATTTCCTTGGGTTCTGTCATTGGGCACCACAGAGAAGAGATTGGTGCCTGCCCCTCCTCTTCCCTTCATGAGGAAGTTGTAGACAGCAATGAGATTTCCCCTCAGGCTCCTACAGGCTGAACAGACCAAGTGACCTCAGATATTCTTCATATGGCTTCCCCTCCAGACCCTTCACCATCTTTTGTTTCCCTCCTTTGGACCCTTTGTTTGCCCTCCCTTGCTCTCTCCCAAGGACTATTCTCCTTATGAAGGAAAGAGTTGCCTCCCAAGGCATCCAGTTTACTGCACTTCTCCCATTTGACATACAGAAAAAAGGATGGGGGAAAGGAATTCCTCAGTCACCAAGACCTTTGCAGAAAAGGACCTTTCCATTTTCAGAGAAAGAAAAGATTAAAAACCTGCACTATTCTATTTAATTTTTAGCCCATTGGTATATGTAACTGGCACATGACACACTTTTCAGTGAAGATATTCTCTTAGAGGAGGTAAGTGTCAGAGATTTTAAGTACAATGGGAAGAGATGACAGTGCCGACTCCACTGTTTAACTGATCCCAACACAGCACAGACGAGAGGAGCAATAAACCCACGTGTGACAGGAATAATGTATTTAGCACGTGTGACAGGAATAATGCATTTGGGGCTCCACAGACCAGCAAATGCCTAAGGTAGACACTGAGTAATCTTGTGAGTGTATTTTGTGAGAACTGCCAGTGATGAAGTCCCTACCGACTCTTGACCCGTCTGGACAGCCACTTATTCTCTCTCAGTCACCACTGAAGACATCAGGCTTAAACTGTACAGAATAGACTCCAAATGATGTAATCACATATTTATTCTGCCCTGAAAAACATTTTTCATAAATCAGCAGAGAAGAATGTGGTGGGTGAGTTTTTATTTAAATTTCAATCAAGAAACAGAGCCAGCAAACAGAATTAACTACTCTTTAAAGATCACAGACAGCTGGGATGAATATTAAAATATAAAGATTTTAAGCCAGAGACTAAGAATCTTTCAAAATTATCCCAGACATGTCACCCAGGAGATCCAGACAGCCATAGTACTCATCTATATGAATGGCTGATGCTCAGGATATTTAAAGGAAGAAAGTGGCAGAAAACAGAAGAGTTAGGAAGGTCTCATCTATCTGACATCAGATGAGAAAACCACTTAATCAGCTGGGAAATACGTGTGTGTGTGTATGCACATATATGTCTCCTTGGCAAATTTAAAAATATATTTCGTTGACTTCTGTCTGTGCTATAGGTATTACCTCACAAACCCTACAAGCCTGCAATAATCCAAACACTGAATGCAACAGCAAATAAGTAAGATGTCTAGAAATAACTCAAACAAGATATTTCATTACTCCTATATAATTTATTGCCCTGCATGATAAATATTTTGATTCAAATTCTTAAAGCAATAGAGCTCAGCATTCATTTACTTCCACTTGCAAACAGTTTGCAATTTAAACTGCCATAAATAATTCAGCAAGTAGCTTGTTGTTGTAATTACTTGGGCTACTGGCATTAATGGGAAGGGAGAGAGGAGCATTCAGCAGTACAAGCTACAGGAATTCAGAAAGGCTTTAAATTATATTTCAGTAGCTTTTAAAAAGCTTTTAACTGTAACAATTAAATTATTACAATTGTAATCAGGATAGCATTTGTGTGACAATAATAGATAGTTCAGTTTCTGCCTCTCCACATAATGGACTCAATCACGTCCTTTCAGAGATCAATACCCACGACCACACAAGAGTCAGCAATTAATGTCAGCATGGGCCACTTCCAAGACAGAGGTCTTTAGTGAATGGAATTTCTGGTAGCAGTGTTTGCCTTCATTGGGACCCTTTACTTCACCAGGTGATCGCGTGGGCTTGGGAAAGCAATAGCCCAAACTCCAACTTAAAAATGTCACACACAGACACAGCCTTTTAGAGTGAGTATGCATACCCAGTTTTCCAGAAGAAAGAGTAGGTGTACAAAGAAAATGCTTTTCTCCTTATAAGTTTATTTGTTAACCCAGTCATTAAAGAGAGCTACAATGTATAAGGGAAGCAAATTAAACAAGGAAGTCAAACCACTGCCAGATCGAGATGACACTGAATAATTTCTCCTCGAAGTTGATGTATTCTCAAGACCCAGTCACATGCAAAGAAGCCTAATGGAAATTCTCTGCTTTGCTAGAGCAAAGGAAATCAACTTTGCCTATGAAGACACTAGAAAACAGTCATCCTTATGGGACAAGCTCTCAGTGCTGCAAGCTGAGTGCCAGCAGCTCCTGCCTCGACCTTCTCCTCTCCCTGATCCAGGGGGAAATCCTGATGGAAGGCAAGCTTTCAGAAAGGAGGTCCATCAACCCAAGTTTCCAGTGGCAGAAGTATCTTTCAGTAGCACCAACCTAAGCTGTGACAAACAGCATGGAATAAAGCATAACTAATCTTCTAACTGAACTATAATTTTCAGTTAAAATCTTTGGAAAAGGCAACTCAGCCACACACTTGGGAGACCAGTAAGTCTGGAAACTTGCTACACTTTATCTCAAACTTTTAGCAAATGGAACACCAATCATTTCACTCCTCCTTGCTCATTTTTCAGCTTATTTGAAATAGGTTAGAGGCTTTTCCAGGAAAGGCCACATAGAAGTTAAAAAGAAGCAGAACAACAGATAAGGAATTGTTAGCAAGCTTTTCTTAATGTGACTGTCCTCATTAAGCTGGGATACAGTAAAAATCCAAAAGTTGAGGCAGCTCCAGGCATGAAGTGTTCCAGTTGCCATCACAGCACAGGCCAGAGCTACAAGTGCTCCACAGACAGGCGCACTGCCCTTGCCCTTGCCACTGCTAATCAGTCTGGGGGTTTAAAATAATCCAGCATGATCACGCAAGGTTTGTTGAATACAGTGCAAATTAGCATGTCATCAGAAGAGTATTTCCTAATGTAGTGGGCTGACCCTGTCTGGATGCCAGGCACCCACCAAAGCTGCTTTATCACTCCCTCAACTGGACAGGAGAGAGAAAATATAACAAAGATTCATGAGCTTGAGATAAGGTCTGGGAGAGATCACACACCAAATTCTATCATGGGCCACACAGAACTGAATCGGAGACATT
Source organism: Machaerirhynchus nigripectus (assembly GCA_013397975.1). Taxonomy (NCBI): domain Eukaryota; kingdom Metazoa; phylum Chordata; class Aves; order Passeriformes; family Dicruridae; genus Machaerirhynchus; species Machaerirhynchus nigripectus. Next base: position 44,560 of record VZRQ01003535.1, on the reverse strand, counting down.
AATTAAATTTACTTATAACAAAATCCGAGCAGGATAACGACAAGCCAAATGAATCTTTAAAAACACCTACCCTCCACCTCTCCCTCCTTCCCAGCTCTACCTCCTTCCCCCAGCAGCGGAGGGAGACAGGGAATGGAGGTTTTGATCAGTTTATCACGTTTCTGCTGCTGCTCAGGGACAGGAGTCCGTCCCCTGCTCCGGTGTGGGGTCCCTTCCATGGGAGACAGTCCTTCATAAACTTCCCCAATGTGAGTCCATCCCATGGGCATCAGTCTGCACAAACTGCTGCAATGTGAGTCACTCTTCTACAAGGTGCAGGCCTTCCAGGACAGGCTGCTCCAGCATGGGTCACACACAGGGTCACAAGTCCTACCAGGAAACCTGCACCAGCATGGGCTCCTCTCTCCACAGGTCTGCAGGTCCCTGCCAGGAGCCTGCTCCAGCCTGGGCCTCCCACAGCTTCACAAATCTCTTTCCAGCATCCACTTGCTCCAATGTGGGTCTTCTCCATGAGCTGCAGGTGGATCTCTGCATCCCCATTTACCTCCAGGAACTGTAGGGGCACAGTCACCTCACCAGAGGCTGCAAGGGAACCTCAGCTCCAGCGCCTGGAGCTGGAACCTCCTCCCTCACTTCTCCACTGAGCTTGGTGTCTGCAGAGTTGTTGCTCTCACATAGTCTCAACTCTGCTCTTCTCTGGCCACAGTTACCACAGCACATTACCTTTTTTCCTTCTTAAATATGTTAACACAGAGGCGTTACCACCATTCCTGACTGGCTCAGCCTTGGCCAGAGGCAGGTCTAGAGCTGGCTGGCACTGGCTCTGCTGGACACAGGGGAAACTTCTGGCACCTCCTCACAGAAGCCACCCTGCTACCAACACCTGGCCACACAAACCCAATACATCTAGGCAGAAAACATTCTTCCTCTGTTCAATACTGGTTCCAGGTGTTTGTTTTTTTTACACGTCTTCAAACAGTGACACACAAGGAATTTTCCCTCACATACTGATGCAGTCACCTCCCAGAACCAAACTTCTGCAAGGGAAGTGCAACAAGTTTTACTTTTTTGGTCTTTTCTTGCATCCCATATGGACAAGGTTCATTCAGATCATTATTTTCAGCAAACCAAAGAATAATTACTTGCAGTCAATACTACTGCCTGTGGGAGGACCCACACTATCTTACATAATTTGTTTACAACCCTCATACTGATGAAAATTCCGGCCAAAAGGGGTACTTGGAAAATAGGTCTGCATTCCTGTCTATAGACCTGAGTTCTGTAGCAATAAGCTCAGAAGGAAGGAGATAAAGTACAATCAAAAGTGGACTCTTGGAAGTCATGAAGACAAAATGTACAGTGTAAATCCTGACTAGTGGTTTCCCTGTGTATCCAGCACAGGAGTCAGCAGGAAGGACATATATCCAACTTACTTGGTGCTTGTGGTCCATGGATTTAGGTGAGGGGGTCTGGAACTCAATAGCCACGCTTGGCCAGCACATATCTGTAGCCATCCAAACTTTTTAAGGGGCAGAAGCCAAAGTTGTGGTGGATGTAGAGCACTATAATCTTAATCCATTCTTGACAGCAAGAGAGGTAAATAAAACCTCTATACCAATTATGTTTTCAATATGATAAAAGTAGATTTCATTATTAATTCCATTATGCATGAGTTACCACTGCAAACCTCCAGTCTATCAAAGTAAATTATGAAATACTGCTATTTAGCTGGTGCAGCAAAAACAAGCAAATGTGTTTTCAGGGTTTAAATTGTTAAGAAAGTAGATATTCAACCAAAAAGTAATCTGTATCAAGATCGTTGTGTTTACTTGAAAAAACAAATTCTTCCTAGCAACTGCTTAAATGAATCTTACATGTAACATGCCTATTAGGGGCCTTTGATTAAAAAAATATGGATTGTTAATACTATATTCTGAGTCATCTATTTTCCCATCTGCTAGTAATTCCTACAATATGAATTATCAACAGAATGGCTAACAACAAACATCAATGGCAACTGCAAAAGGGGGTTGCCCAGAGCACCTTCTAAGATTTAACCAGTGCGTATCTTGGATTGTCTTGTGTGCTAGTGGTCTCAGGTAACAGAAACTTTTCTCTCCAGCTGTTCAGTTCCCTCTGCCGAGTAGTGTTTTCTTTTCTCTAGTGGAATCAGCTCCACTGATGGCTTCAAACTCTTTTTTTTTTCTTACTGGTATAAAAAGTTAGACTTGAGTCAGAATCCAAAAGGTACAAGGTGGGCCTTTCTGACCAATTTACCTCTACTATGAACTCACATCCAAAATCTGTCAATCTCACTAGTGAAAAAGCTGTCACATGCTTGTGTGCAAGGAAATACTCCACAGCTACTGTTGTCTGTCCAGCTGTTCCTGTGCAGCAACAAGAAGAGAACTGCTTTATGTTTGCTTATACAGGAAATCCTGCTGACCCTGTCTAAGCAGTGTCAGGTGAGGACGAGCTATCTCAGGCACCCACTGGCCACACACTAGAGCTCTGACTTGCTGCCATCCCCACCCCTGCGGTCATTACAGTGAGCAAATCGGTCACAAGGAAACAAACTTGGATGGGGAATGGAGGGAGAGCATTTATTTCAGGGTGTCCAAAGAGCAAGAATCCTTGTTGCAATGCACAAAGTTATACAAATAAAAAAGGGACCTCATTTACTGTAACCATTTATAGAAGAGAAGGACTGAGAACTGTCAAAAGCCAAAGTTCATTCCACAGGACTTCAAGCATCTTGGAGAGTAAAATAAGCATATAAGAGAAAAATAAAGATGGACAAGTTCATGCATTTTTAATACGTTTTTCTAGGGATAGAATTGTATATAAATTCTCCATTATTAATCCCTATTTTCACTAGTAGAACTCTCTCTGCTCTAACATTAAAGCCGAATGTAATTTTACCAGCATGAAGTTAAATCTCAGTCACTACCATCAATATTTTTCAGCTCTAGGAGACTTTTCTTCTTCATACAAAGTGACATTTCAATAGAAATCACCACCAGGAACAAAACAGTTTTTTGTAGCATTAGTTCATACTATTATTTGCATGCCTTTTTTGAACAGTGCCCAGGGCTCTCCTTTGAGCACATTAAATACTGCCAGTACTAAAATTCGAAAATCACGAGCTGAGACGTTTACCTTCATTAAATTACCTTTAAAATTAGATTCCTAATATAAGATGTTTTTAGAAGAAGGGAGGTGTCTTTTTATTTTCCTTTTCATTTATAAGTCATCAGGAGGCAGCTAAAATCTAAATATTTCTGCAATTAAAAGGCTAAAAAGCGCAGGGGAAAAACATCTAGTAGTCAAAAACTTTAATGAACAATCCTGACTATTGGAACTGAAACCTAAGGAAAAGCACAGCTTATCATGAACAGCAGTGTAAAATTAGCAATAATGTCAACTTTTGCCTGTTGCAATTTTACCCAGTTCCTGACAAAACAGTAAGGCAGTGTGCATTGATGCTTTATCATTTCCTAAGCATTTCAAATATGGTTTACATTGGTTTTACCTACTATAGCATCTGGTGTTCTTGTAGCTATTAGGTATATAGTTTTCACTAAAACAAATAAAGCACCATGGAAGAGTCTGAACATGGGGAAATAAACTGAAGCAATGCATCTCAAAAATCCTGCAGCTAGTCAACATCCATTAATAAGTACCTTTGAGATCAAATCTTTAGTATCTCACAGAGAAGTGTAAAAACTAAATTTAAGTGTACAGAAGGAAAAGTCCTACCATTCTGTCTTTCCTATGTCATTTACACAGTGTATACTGTTACACTACAGGCTAGGGTCTACTGAAGCATGACATTTTAATTTGCTATCACCTTCTCTTTACAATTTCATCATCCATCACAGACATTTTAAAAACTATTTTTAGAGTATCACAGGCAAAAATTCACAGTTGGAAATCCCTCAGAGAAAATCTTGGTGACTTTTTATATACTGTGATTTTCTATACCAGGAATCTCAAGCTTAATTGTACAATTTGTCCTGAAGAATACTATAAATGTTTATGGAAGCTCCCAGAAGAGTAAATAAGCTAAAGATTAGGAAAAACACTCCATCTGGATACTCACCATGCTCTTTAAACTTCATTGCAAATATATCCACACAGTGTTGATGGCAAAGTAGCTACCACACCTGTTCTAAAAATATGCAGGATTTCCCCCCCAGCCCCTTCCGCTTTTGGAGGAAAAAAAAAGCATGGGAAGAAAAAAACCCCAAAATAATCTCCAAAACATCCTTTCACATATTACCAAGGAAAGATACAAAGGTTTAAAAGGAAAAGGAATTATTTAGCTAAAGCTCTTAATGTAGCAAGTAAGCAGCATCAAAAAGTCAGCATTTTATCTTTATTAATCTGTAGCTCTCCAGGGCAAGTGCTTCTAAATTATCCTTCATACTGTGCTCAGCTATCAGCAGGTAAATTACAGTGCCCTTAAATTCACCATATCACATTTCAGCTACTGCAGCTATCATCCAGCTACATAAACCCAAATGTTACCCTCATATCCAAAAGTTTTCTCCAGTTAAGGCACTGCCTCCCTGACATCTGATTCTTCCATGAAAAGAGCATTTAAAAAACATTCAGAAAACCAAAGTATTTTATTTTTTTAAAATTCTACTAACCTACACATAATTGCAAGCTGTATTAAGAACAAAGATATAAGCTATTAGGGATGAGAAACCCTTAAAAAAAACCATTTAGTTGAGACACCAAAACATTGTAAAGATAAATTAAAAAATGAAAGATGCACCTAGTTTTGCTAAAATATTCTGTAAATGCAAAACTATAGTGAAAAGTGAAGACATAAGTAACTCGAAATACAAGCCCTGAGGTTAAAAAAAAAGCTGTATTAAAATCTAAAAATTAATTGAATAAATAATGATATAATTTAAAGCTATTTTTCATCAATAGTCCATTTAAGATTATTTTTTAAATAGGAAGAAAAATGGAAACTCATTTAATAGTGAGTTATGACACACAATGCATGCACAGCAATAACCCTCAGACCCAGAAAAGTATTTAACCTGAAGAGCAATGCAACAGGCTAAAAGAATTTTAAACCTCAAACCTTAGTGTCCTACTGGGGGATAATACAAATGAATCCCAATCTTCTGAGAAGTATAAAAGGTTGATACTCAAAACTAAACCAACAAAACGAAATATTCCTAACAGGGAAAGTCTGTTGGAAGAGAGATATAACCCCCAAACCCAAAACGTGCATTCAAATTTGTATCTTATTTGCTGGGAAACCTTGGCTTAGTTATATTCTTTATAAAGAAGAAAATTCAGTTTACTTTAAAATTCAGAAAGGACCTAGGAAAATAACAGATTATCTTTAATAAATGGAAAAATCATAGGCATACTGTTTTCTGGGGTTTATTTCATGCAGAAAGCTTTCTGGAAGTCACGTACAAGAGAGGATGGGTTTCAATCACTACTGACACAAGACAGAAAAAATCCTACAGTCCAAAAACTCAGGGCAATTTATGAGGTTTATTAATCACCGGGAGAAGGAAGAAAATACAGCAAACACAGAAAAAAATGCCCAAGAAAACTGAGATACCAGTTGAAAGAGTCCTGCCAAACATCAGTAATTGTAGAATCTGAACTTGAGCACCGCAGTAAAGACTGGTCCAAGCAGAAAGATTTAACTGAAATCTTTGGCAGAGAGAAGAGGAAAACACTGCCTCAGGAAGGCCTGCAGGTTATCACCTTGAGAGAGGGACTGGGGGAGGATAGCCAAGCACACCTGAGCTTCCTTAAGCACCAACACACAGCCCATGGATGCTGCACATAGGGACTGACTGCAGTGAACTGGGAGGAGAGAATTAGTCCCCCCGTCTGAAGCAACCAGCATCTTTGCCAGACAGCACCAAATTTTCTTTTCTGTACAACTTTAACGATCAAAGAGAAGCACTGTCGGCTTTTAAAGAATGTGTCTCAGTCAACAGTTCCTCAAAAATTCTTTACTCCTTCCTCAAACATCTTCTGGGAATCCTTCTTCCCCTGCCAGAACTGCTTGGCTATTATTTCGTTTGATGTGGTTCACAGTTTTCCTAGAAGATTTGGGTGCCCCACAGCAGCGCCATGGCCCATGGCACCCCCAGAAGGGGAAGGGTACTGTTCCACTCCTGCATGGCATTCAGCAGCTTGCTGCATCACACGGGCTGGAGATCTCATTTGCTGAAGGAAATTCTAATGTTATGAAAACTGATAAAAATTGTTTAGGAAACTCTTTTATTGTGCTCAAGAACTGAGCAGATTTTTAAAAATCTCTTTACTCCAAAACAATCGTTTATTAACTTCCTAATAGTGCCTTCTATTGAAGTCTTATCTATAAATTACACCAATCAGGCACTACAGAGTTTCAGCTGGTTCATTAAAGTGGATTTAGTTTTTCTTTTGTCAAAATGCACCAGCAGCCCCACATTTGGAAAACACATCATAAATAAACAGTATCAAATAATATTTAATGAACCTGATGAAATCCACTGTATGATTGGCTAAATCTAGTGGACATCTACTGGCTCACTTTTAATCCACACTAAATTAAATCTAAAATAAGTGAACAAATACAGAAAGGGATAATCTATGAATAACACCACTTAGCTAGCAGCTTTTAAATAATATACAGTAGTAGGCCACTCTACTGCAAATAACATACTAAGAAATATCCTGAAAATACCAAACAAGATAATCACTGATAACCTGTCATGTCAAAACACATTAATCAGGAGTTCCATGTACCAACATACAACTAAGAGCAACACTAATTTAAAAAGAATAGACCACTCATCTTAATGAACAAGAAATCCAGGGAATCTAGACACTGAACAGTACACTTTACCAAAATCTAAATCTAGTCTCTAAAACACAATCCACCTTGTGAGAAGTGAGATGCCCACTCTGCATGAATTTAGAAACTACATTTATTCATTAAGATTCAATGATTCAGTGGCATATTCACTTACTCAGTCCAGAACTGCCAAAATCATGTGCCAAAAAATATTTTAGTATCAAACATTTTGCCTATGACTCAAACATTACTGCAATCAAGCCAACAATTAGCACAGTTCTTTATTACCTTCACAGAATTATCTCCTAAGAAGGCCTACAGTATTTATTTATTTGCTTTCTCACAGAGAACAGAGCAACACTAGTTTATTTAATTAGGTTTTTCAGATCATAATCTGCAGATAGTTTTGACCCACCACTCAATGCAAACAGGTACTGTACAAGCTTCTGTGCTAACACCATTCGTGAATCCCCATTCAAATGCATTTTTTGCTCACTATTCCCCTTACGCACTTCTGGAGTGAATGATGACATTTACAGAGCCCACAACTCAGGAATGGTACAAGCTCTGCAAACCCTTATGATGGCAAGCAAGTCTCAGAAGAATCTTTCTGGCCTCTCTGCTGGTTTTCCAATCCATCTCTTGAATGATTATCTATGGTTCAATTAAGGGTTGAGTTTTCTAGACTTAAAAACCCATAAAGAAAAAGAAAATAATTATAAAATCTTATCCATTTCATAGTATATCAACAATGAAAAGGTTACACATACTGCACTTGAACATTGCTAATGTTCCACGTTTGAGTGCAGAACATTGGAAATCTTCTATTTTCTGTAACTCCTGGTCTAAATCCCTCTCAAGAAAAACTCTTGGGAATTTAATCCAGGTCTTAGAATTGATCTTGTGTTCACAATTTGGAAACTGAAGTAGAACCAAAGGCCTAATCTGTATTATTTCCAAACCTAACTATGAGGGCAGCAAGTAACATGAACTCCCATCCAGCACATTCCTAGACCACACAAAAAGCATGAGGAAAACGTGAGCTAGACAAATGCATTCCTCCCATGAGAGATGTCAGCACTCGAACAAAATCCATGCTCAATGCAGTCAGCTGCTATACAGTTCACAGGCTTAGCTTTAAATAAAATTATGTTTCACAACTGCACTTTCAGAGATAGTTAAAAGCCAAAGAAAAATTTATTTCAATTTGCAGTGCATTGTAAAAGCAGTTCAGTAGCTCTGACCATCTTCAATACCAGTGCCTTTCCAAAGTAAAGATAAAAATACACGCCCTCGCAGTTTATTTAGAGTGCATCACTGGGGTTTCTGCTTACAGAACATCTATTCCTCAGTTTGAATGGTATCCTGTATTCAAAGATACAACACTGATGAGAGACAAAGCACAAATTTATAGGACTGGTCACGTAGTATCATAGTTCGGTTTGTAAGAACAGAAAGCGGGTGATTATCTCCTCTATCACTGACAGATCTGATGAATATGCATGAGCTTAAACAGATGCAGGGAAACATAGTTTTAGTGTCCAAAGACTGCGTATCTGTCTTAGACTTCAAATATTAATTTAACAATGCACATGGATTATTTCTTGATCCCGCTATCGCACATGTCTGGACATGCGCACTAGGATTTACTGTCAAAAAAACCATACTCTCAGCAAGGCATGTAAATATACAGCATGCATTCTTGAATTGATGCAGAAGAAATTCCCCTTATGTGGCAGAAGGATGCGGGAATGGGGAGGAATCATGACTATCTTTATAACTTCTACATCCCATCACAAGCAGAAAACAACACTACCTCAGATAGTTTAAAACCTGGCATTACCATATAGCAGCAAATCATAAGAACCTCAAAAATGTAATTATTTAAAGAATCCCCAGTACTAGTATCATCTCCCCTTGTCACCCAGAAGAGAGAGATGTATTTTCATTTGGAACTCAAATTATTTTCTGGGTAGGTTCTATCTGGTGACAGAGAAGTCACTTTTGGCATTAAGCCACCATGTTCTGAAAAGCTGCCACAGTTTTGAATACAAACTGCCTTGTTGAACTACCCCACATACTGAGTAGTGGACCCACTAGCCAATTCTTTTTTCCTTGAAGAAATAAACTGCCAACTCAGGTTTGGATGGAGGAAAAATTATACTACTTTTTCTGCTTAACGTCTTTGAGACTTGCATTCTTACAGTCTGAAATCAGAGTGCAATCCAAATCTCGATGTCCCAACATCCTATCACCATGGAAGTTACATCAGCAATTTAAGAATGCTATAGACATGAAGAAGGCAATGTCTTGCTGGGTTTTTTGACATCACTGAAAAGGTAAGGTTCTCATTATAATCGTCCTACTTCATCTCACACACACACTTACGTGCACAAACTTGAAAATACAAGTACTGTATAAACTATGAGCATTCACAATGCTGTAAAATCAAGTACGTTTGAGAAAAAAAAATTATTTTGTTACCGTGAATGCCAAATTCACCAAAGGCTCCATTAAAAAATACAAAATGCAAATAATAACTTCACAATATTTTAAAATCTAAAACCCAGGAAGAGGTATCTTAAAGTAGCAATATTATCATGTTGCATACAAAAAAAATTTGTGGAACTGGCCCATCAGTTAATTTTGAAAAACAAGTAACTTTGCTTCCATTTTCATTACTGATTCTGACTTTATACTCTCATTCGCAGAGGTTTTAGATTCTTGCCCATTTCAATCTCAAACCACATTCTTCTTTCCTCCATCAGTATCTCTTATTGATTTAAATACAATCTCAGAGAAATAACTTATTCTGTTGATTTTTGACATTAGTATCTCCAAATATCTTCCATTCTGGGAGTTTGTATTTATGTCATTTGATGGTCTGTATTACACAAGGAATCCTAGTAATTATGAACTAAATGCGTACTAATCTTGTTCGTGATGATGTTAGAATGCCAGTCACATTTACCAGATCCTGGCCATTAGAATAGTAATAGCAAAGGAGTATTTTCAGCAATTTAACAGTTTCTCCTACTTCAACAAATGTATTCTATTTATACTTCCCTAAGTAGAATCACAGTGCATAATAAGTTGCCTAGAAGCAGCAACATTGCAAAACTACAAGGTAAATTAATTAATCACATTAATTTGCTTAATTATGCTGAAAATATTTCACCTCTTTCTCAGCAATATAGTATCATGCAACATTTTGAAAGCAATATAATTTGAAAATCAACAGATTTGTTATTTAATGTTGCCATAACAACCATAGAAAATTGTGTAAGAAAATACCAAGCAATAAAGGATGAAATGCCATAGAAACAGATAAGAATAGAACAAGTTGTGTCAGTTCTAGCCTTAAGGAAAATTTTAGGCACAGAAAAGCTCATGGACAGAATTATGAAAAGGTGGAGAAATAGAAAAGGGCAGTTAATGTTGGAAAATGAAAAACATAGTTGTATGGCATAGCGCCAGTTCTCTCCAACAGAGATTACATGCAGATTAGTTGAAACCTCTAAGAAAACTAAAGCACATTAGATAAAAATTCAGCACAGATTATGATAGAAACTTGTTTGACTTTTTCGTTTTTTTTTTAATCTCTTGCCTATAACAATACTGCTGCAGTGTTGCATGATATAAATAGTCAAAGGCCCTCAAAACCTAAATACAGTAACAGCTAAATTGCTGCCAGTTTTACATGGTTTTCTAAAATCCCCTCCAGCAGAAGGAACTAACAATTGACTAAGAAAGTTATGAAGGAATTCAAATGTAGAATCTATTTTCCTGTAGGTCAACCCACTACTGCACTGTATTATGAATGTAAACATGAGATGGTATCATTTCATCTCTGCTCCTCACCTTTCCAACGACCTTTCAGAGAAAACATCCTGGAGCCTGAATTTTATTTAACATGGAAGTCACACAGGCTGGATAATTTGACGTTCCTACCTATGAGCAAAACATCTTTAATGCATTTATTTCTCCTAAAATAAAAATGTTGCACAGATATCTCTTTATCCCAGCTAGAGTTGACACACAGACCAGTCAAATGTAAAGTTTTGTGTACAGCAGAAGAAATTACAATTACAGCTTTTTGTTTGAAGAATTAACAAAGTCAAAATCAAACCTTTCTCGAGTGAAACTCCATTTTGGATGCTATCCACTGCCTTGTATTGAGAGCATAATCAAGGAAAACCACTTTCTTATTACATCTCTCTTGTTTCAAAGAAGGACAAAAAAGCAGATGGTATCAAAATGGAGCTCAAAGATGGTATATTTAGATTTGATACAACAGACATACGGAAACCATTATATAAAGAAGGGAATTGTTGCATAAAATGTTGAGGTGAGATGCAACTTAATGAAAGACAAGAATCTTGGGAGCAGCATAAAAAAGGATAGAGACTAAAGAAGCAGCTTCATTCTACACCAAATCTGATCTAATGACAGGACGTAGCCAAAAGGGCAGTCCTGCTGTGTGAAACCCTCAGGCTTCCTTGCATGAGGACCTACCAATTCTGCAACTGTACAGTGAGCTGGGAGAGAGGGGAGGACAAGGGGGAGTTGGACATTTTTTGAGCATGACAAATTGACTCAGCTCTCTGGCTGTGACTGATACATGGAAGTAACAGAAATGAGCTGGTATCCCCTTCTGCTATGCCTCAATCTTTTCACACCTCCCATCTCCTGAATAAGCCTGGGCTACGCCACCCATCTGTCCCTGGCTCCAAGATACTGAGGCCACGATCAACCTTTCAGCATGGCAAAGACAACAGCTGACTATGGGCTTCAGGCTACAAGCCATCCTTCAGCACAGGTGTTGATCTGGATCCCTCTTACAAGGGGCAAATTAGTAGCGGTAGTATTGAAACTTGGAGCAAATTAACTTCCTTTGAAACCTCCACCTTTCCCAAATATGGACAATATGACTCAAAAGTTATCAGGATAAATGGCACAATAACATAAGTCACATTTCCTCAAGAAACAGATGAAAAATAATATACAGCTAGATTGCACAGAAATATTTGTACAGGGTGATTAAAAACTTGAAACACCAGTATGATTAAATGTTAGCAGAAAGCACATAGTAAGACTAAGTATCCCATTTTGGGTAAGTATAGGTTGGGAGGGGAAATCACAAAAATCTATGAAAGATGACTGTGCTTTTTATGACAAAGTGAATAAAATTGATTTTATACAGTACAACTTCTAAATCATATAAAGCATTTCCCCCAAAGCTCTGGAACAGGATTAGTAGTTTCCTCAAATTCAGTCTGTGTGCAAAACTGTAAACAAGTAATTTAAATACAAGAGGGGGGGATTCTGCAGGGCTGGGGTCAAACAACACAGTAGTTTTTCTGGTATTCATAGCACTTCAGAAGAAACACAGAGAAGGTGTATCCTCAGCACATTTTAGGATTCACCGTATATTTGACAGAAAAATAACAATACCAATACCTATACCAAAAAATGGCACAGCATCTGAAAACCCAACAAGCTGTTAAATGAAATACCAACAAGCTGTAATACCAGCAAACAACTTTTGTACCAGTTACTTCTCATAGACTTAGAAAACGCAATTGCAAACTTTTTTCTTACTTCACAATATTTTTTAAATGCCAAATGCCTATAGTAAATGTTATGTTACAATCATCAGCTGTTGTCAGTGGACTACACAATAAATGCTTTTGAAAACTTTTTTATTACATCATCTTACAATATAACCTATTGCAATAGTTTCTTATGTTCTTATATTTCTTCCTTGTTCCAACAGAACAAGAGCCTCGTACCATATTAATTTATTTTCTATATAAATTTGATCTCCCATTTATAAAAAGAATGTGAATTAGGCCCAATCCTGGATGGAGATGGGGACCTATTCAAGTACTGAAGTTATACAACAATGAATTTTAAAGCACAATCTAACTTATCAATTGTATTTCTAAAAAGCCCTCATACCCTTAAAGAGGAAGTATCATCTCTGAAGAGAAAGTTTCAGGTGTCACCTATTTGAATCTTTATGTTGCTTCACTGTTACTACTGAGGTTATGACCTCAACTAACTGCTCAATGCTTATGTTCAACTAACTGCTCGGGCAGCCGTGGTTTAATTTGGAAGCATTCAAAATCTCTCTCGGAAAAGCCTCCAGCAACTCGGCATCAGATCTTCTCACCACTGTGCAAAAGCATTGCTTTATCAAAACCACGATAAATGTAAAAGCAGTATACAAATAGCAGAGTCCACAACTGTTGTAATAGCACCAATGAAAATGTTACAACAATCTCAATGCTTCAAAAAAAATGGTTTAATTAAAATTTTTCACTGAGGCAATTGCTATTTTACTTTTTACCATAGATTCTGATTATCATTAAAAACAACACAACTAATTAAAATAAAAGCTTAAGTAACATTCACAATTTCATTAGGAGATATTTCACCAGAAAGTGAATGTTTATTAGCAAATTCTTTGTCCAATGAATTAAAAAGGCATCCGTGGCCCTACTGAATATAAAAAACACAGGAGAAGAGATAAACAGGTATTGCAAAGTTAAGTTACCAGATAGCCTACTAAAACTCTCCAAATACTGAGATTCCACAGCACTGCAGGAAAAACCTACCTTACCCCTGAAGTAACTGACAGTTTTTAGTGATGAGGACTACACCACCTCATCCAGTTTTACTTCATATTATCCAACATGTAACACTGAGGTCAAAAGGTGTTACTAAAAAGGCTACGATTCATTATTACCAACTTGAACTGGAAACCAAAGGCAGCGGGGAAAGGGAGGTTTTCACTCACTGTCACCCAGTGCAGTACATGCTCCAGGACCATACAATGAGTTATCACAGTACTTATCCTGTAAGGCAAATGGCTTTTCCAAAGCAAAGTTTGAAGTGCAGCCCAATTGCCCTTAGATTCCCTGTATCACATCTTCATGACATATGTGCTAATTTAAAAGATTCAACTAATTTCAGGTGACTGCTTTGAAAATTTCAAAATTAGAACAAGTCTTACACGGTTACTGTTAGTGACAAAGCTCTGAGTGAACATGGCGCAGTTTAACCTTTAAATATATATAGTCTTAAAGTAAGATATCACTTCTTAACATAAGCCTCCCACAGACTAAAAGTAGAAGCCCTTCTATACTTTAAATGTGAAGTTGCCTTACTACTCTAGAAGGAAGAAATAGAAAGGAAATTTTGGTACAGAACAGTCAGGAAACTCCCCATTAATGATTCCTACAGGTAAGAACTTCCTAAAGCACCAGTGTCAGCATGAGCCTGACATTTACCAAAACCCGTCTTAAAACATTTACCAAACTCCTGATATGTCTCCTGTAGCTCTCCCTAAACTGATACAGTCTTGCTGTCTTTACAGCAAAATTCTCTCTTGCCTGCTTTACAAGTAGACATGGCTGCTATTAAGAAAAGTAATAAAAAGCATAATTTTTTCTCTGTACTTTTGTCCTCAAAAATCAACGTATGCTTATTTTAATGAACAAATGTAGCAAACAGTCAATAGCAACCACCAGAGCAAGAAGAAAAACTCAAAGAATACATCAAGCATGCAAGATATTACTCATACATTAAAAAAAATATTCCATGTTCACGAATGCATCGAGCATAACAATTCTACTTTGATTTCACAAAAGGTTAGTTGTGATCATGGGCTGTCTGGCACCAGGTACCATGTCCTTAGATGAGTAAAAGGTGAAATAAAGCATGAAGTTTGATGGCATAATCAGACAATAAAAGTAAAAAACCCCATATGGATAAGACAGGCAACTTTTACTTAAATACCTGACACTCAACTGATAACCACCTGCATACAAAGTTCTTGAAAGCTTTGAAATACTTTCTTTTCTTTTTCTTCTTTTTTTTTAAGAATAAAATAGTCTTCAAGCTATTTCCCATTACATCAAGGACAAACATGTTTCCATTTAACTTCACAAATGGAATGTGTCTTGTTTTAATCTTTCACCTTTGCTCAGTTTAAGAAACTTGTACTGTTGATAATAGGAGACAAACCAGATCTTAACTTAAATTATGATTTATGCTATGTGTTTGTATATCCTCAGGAACACTACATTCCAGATTGATAGCTACTTGGGGGTTTTTTGGGGGTGGTGGTGTTTGTTTTTCTTTATTTTTTTGTTTGTTTGCTCGCTTTGGGGTGTTTTTTAATGTTTTCAAAGCAGTCAATCCTGCAAAAGCAGCTGGCAAGATCACCAGGCTCCTGACACAGAAGGTTTACTCATCAGGCACTCGTTTTGATTTTTAGCTGAAAAACTCTAGTCTTCATTCCACAAATCATGGTTTGGGAATAGGGGATTCCTATAGCTCTGACACCAATATGCACATATGCAAAAGGGACTGCATATTCCCAGTTCCAGAGCCGGCATGTATAGCTGTTCTTCCAGTGCCCTGCAGAAGTGTCTGTAGGGGATGGCCACGTGCAGGGTGGCTGTGAGTGTCACCTCCCCCTGCCCCGGCTGCAGGAGCCTGGGCAGCTGCTGCAGGTGCCACCCACCACAGCAGCTCCTGCATGTGCTGCGGATCACACCAGTGCCACGTGGCATTCCACCACCTTTGCTTGCTTTTTGGGAGAGACTTTACAATTTACAGCTTAGACCACTTGCTTTATTTTCCAAATTAACTGAAGGATTATCATGTAATAAGAACACAGTGCAACTGTTTGGCAGCAGGTTCCAAGAAATACTTTTGTGGATCCAAGGTTGTCAGGACAAACTGCAAAAATAATGAACTACTTTACAGTTCAAAATAAGATTAAGGAACAAAAATACAGACAACAGGGATCAGGATTACTTATGTAGCTGTAAGCATGGAGAATGCAAATCCAGGAAAAGAAATACAGGTATCTTTAGAAAAATAAGCAGCAATCTGACATGAAAGTAAAGCCAAACATTATCACATTCCCATAGCTACAACTAAACCAGCCCAGCAACACCATGGTACTCCTTCTTCCCCATCTGAGAATTTAACAAGCCTAAGTTCTAGAAGAGATAATGGAATATAAACAGAAGATTAAGAATTATCCCCTCATGCTGAGTCATTTGTCACCATTTCCAGGCTTGCTGAAATTCTGGTCCTCCCTCTAAAGAAAAACAATGGCAAAAAGGAATTGTCCAGCTATTCTGTGTAAGCATTTTGAATTTCCTCCCTCAGGAAACAAGGCATGAACATGAAGCTCAGAAACTTGCTCCTGGTGACTGCACTTACACATGGCTAGCCTTTCTTCTAAGACACCTCTCTTCAGTTCCTGGTCGCTTTTAAACAGAGTGGAAGTATTGATAATTTTGCTGAAAAGCATTTCCAAATACATTGTAGTCTAAAGAAAACATGTAACAAACAATCTAGTTCTTTTAAATGCAACTGCATAGTAATGTTCAAAATACCAAAGTACAGATATTCCTTGTTTCACCTGAATTCAGTGAGGTAAATTTACAGTACTCCAAACTAAGGTATTTATAGCATGAATCTAATTTTCTTTAAAAAAAAGAACCCCCAAAACAAAACACAACCAAACAACACAAAACAACAACAGGGAAAAAAAAAACCCACTCCCCAAACAACTAAACCAAAACAAGAACAACAAAAAACAATCCCCAAAAGAGAACAACCCAAAAAACTGAACTCCTCATAACCCCCCAAAAAATCCCCAAGAGCCAAACACCTATCACGTTTGTAAGTCCTAGCCTAAATATTATGTACCCCATAGCTTTGGACTATTTTAATTTTTGTACGACAAATCTAAGGGATTTCACTTGCATATAGGAAATTGAACCAGCACACTTTACTTCTTTTCAACTCTTCCCAAAAATATACATGGTATGAAAAAAAGAGAATGCTAACCTTGGGAGATGGAAGACTACAGAAGTCTCCCTGGTTAAACCAACTTCCATGGACTCTGCCCTGACTGGTCAGATCCATAGTTTACAGTCCACTCCCGCCCCATTCTGGGAGAACCACAGGGGCCTCAGAGGAGGTCAGAGGTGCAGAAGTAATGAATATCATCATGAATTCTGCCTCCATTAAGGTTTGGTTACTGTGTACTGTGGAGGAAATTTACCATCACTCTATTACACTAAGTATTTACAGAGCAAGAAATTAAACTCACTAGGGCAATAGTAGTCCATTCCCTTTCAGGTATTATTTCTAATGCTTTGAACCAGTTGCTCAGTAGTGTGGCTGTCAGTGGAAGTTCACCCTAGTAACAGACTGCCTCATAGGCTCTCTTACTACCTTTTTTTTTCTTAATCTATGCCATAAAATTATACATCATATATTTTTATTTCCATTTAAATTCAACACTAGGCATGGGAACATATTTCTATGCTACAGGTAGTTTGGTAAAAATCTGTGAGCAGTTTAATTTAAAAGCCATGGACAGCAACCTAAAGCAATTTTTGACCATGCAAAATGTTTTATAAATAGTTCCATGTGCGCTGTTCTTCTGGAGTCTCACTAGAGACGAATAATGACCTTGTATTTCATTCTCATTTACTCTGAATTAGCCAAACCTTCTGGTTTTAATTACATACTTAATACACCTGGCATGGTCTAATTACAGAAAACAAAACATCGTTTAAACAAAGAGTGACCTTGAACTTAGTCTATCAAAATAACAGTTAACTTTAAGTTTTCAGTTTTTAACGAACTGCCAAGACATGCAATAGCAATTTTCCAAAAGTGATCATATGCCTTTAGAGCAACAGACTTATTGCATTAGGAAACATCTGTACACACCCTTTATGGCTTTCCTCATTATTAATGCAAATCCCTCTTAGATTTCAATAGTGCTATAAACAGCTCTATAGGTAAACACCAAGTTCGCACTACTGATATATTTAATGTGTTAGACTATACCAGATCTAGATTTGTCAAGCAGCAGCCTGTTGAAGCTAAAGCAACTCTTTTTAGTCATTTTGTATGAGTATTGCAACTACAAACAAAGGGAACACGAAGCTATAGCCATGACAACATGCTGCAAAAGAGGCAACAAAGGGTTCTAATACCAGAAACTTAGTTAAATAAATCTGGTATTCTGCTGCTGCAATGTGGTTACTTATCTGCTTGAAATGGAGTATTTGCTTTAATTCCATCTTCAGTTGTGCTGAAGAGTTTCACTGACAGATTAGTTTTAGAAGAATGTTTCAATACAATAATGAAAGGTCTTCACAAATCTGATAAAGTTTTTTTATTCCTATTTGGGATCAAATAATGCTAAGAAGCATATTTTTTGAAGCATCTGGGATTTAAAGTCAACAGAATGTAATACCAACACAAAATTCAGTAAGGCCTAAAATTCCTGTAATTTAATCAGATCACATATCATTTTATATTGGTTATCGTTACAGCCCTAGCGCTTCCCACCTCAGCATGTCAGAACAGCAAAAGTGAAGTGCATTTGAGGTAAATTATGTCAATAACAGTATTAAGGAAGGACAGGAATTAGAATTTGATCATGCTCAACAAAGATCTCCCAGACTACTGGCTATTTCATAAAGAGCTGGCATTCAAAGATGTACTCACAGAATATTGGTCTATGTTCCATATTGCTGACCACAGCAGACTTCTGTAACAGAATACTCCAGCACACAAGGGTAGAGAAGTTGGTTATTAGAGATTTTGACAATATTTCAGTATGGGAACAGATTACTGTCACCGCTGACACAGCCAATGTTTTTAACATAGATGACAAGAAAATTAGTGTTTTGCATGTTTATCAGGTGTGAATAGGTAATATTTGTGGAAAAAAATAATTCCTCACCAATTAATAGGTGCAACGAATTCATATAAAAGTATCCTATACAGATAAGCAAATATATTCAGGGTTACCATGAATGTTGACAAACATCCATCACTTAATTTACTTGGCTGGCAAACTAATAATTACATTAATTGTCCAAAGGAGAAAAGCATCCTAAACTTTTAATACATCACTGACAGAATTCAATAAATACATTAAAATAAATGAAATAGTAAGAAAAGGTTTTATAACATAAACCATATTTGTAATAGACTGTGATTAAATAATTATATATATCACTAATTATTTAACTGAACTGCAATAGCATCCAAGCGAAGACTCCAATGCCTGACACAGAAATTCCAATCTGCCCAGGAGGGGATATGATCTAAATGAGATTTGTCACAAAGTAGTACATCATAGATAATTAAGATGAGATATATAGGAGTGAGCAGAATTTACACTTCACATGAGACCTGATGGCAGGACTCCCGTGTCTTATTCCAGCCCTGCTATGAACTCATTGTGAAATCACTCACTTTCTGTTTCTCTGTCATCATTCTTCTGATAACAGCGTTTATTAACTTTTTTCCATTACAAGACTGTAATTGAGGAAGTCCCTGAATAAATACTCAGATCTGGATCCTTCTCACTGTGCTCTCTCAACCAAAAGGTCTCTGTCAGTGCAATTACATTGCACTAGCTCTACCAGAAAATCCTGTTTTCACAACAAAGGCTATGCCAGGTGCACAAACACGGCACCTGCTAACATACCACAAAAATAATGTGTCTTAAGTTCAAGCAGTATTTCTTTCTCTTCAGATCTAGCATGGCTATGCTACTTTGAAATGAAAATAGTCCTGTCCATCAAACAGTGCTAGTGACACAAACAACCTGGAGCAAATAGGCATGTTATATTAGCACAGAGGAATAAAATCAAGACCAGCATTTAAAAAGGTAAAATGCTCTATAGCTGAGTTCTCAAAAACTCTGAAATTAATGGGCACAAATAGTTAAAATACAGTTTAACTTCAAATTGAAAACCACGGTACTTTTTCCTGAAGATTATTTCCCTAAATATCAAAATAAAATAAAAATAAAAATCATCATTTCACAAACATAATACAAGCAAATTAAAATAAACTTTTCATTCAATAAAATCTGATCCAAAAAACTTGACGTTATTTAGCCTCTGAATTGTTCAAAGCACATAGTTAATTATATTATAGTTCAAATGACAGCACAATATAGTTGTCAAAAATATTGCAAGAAAGGCAAATCTACAGTGAAAATAAGAACACAATCCTAAAAATGAGTGCAAATTCACTCCTATTATAATTTCTTCTTTTGTACTGGAACTAAGAGATGAACTTAAAGGTTTCAAGTACTGTTTCCTTAAGTTGGAATTCATATTTATAGTGGTGAATTTAATTAACCTATCTCAATACATGTATAGTAGCAGATACTCTCTTCTCTAAAGTCCTTAATAACAGGCATAAGACATCACAATACACTCCAAGGCAAAAGTCACCCATTATAAAAAAGCACTCCTACAAACCACTGAATTACGTGAATGACACACTGAGATTGAAGATAATGGGTCCATCTCTGCTTTCCACAATACACAACTATTTTAATAATCCTGGCAGCATCCCTGAGGATAAATTCCTTGCTGCCTGCCAGTGGCTAGCCTCTTCCTTCTGTGAGACCATAATTTATTTACACACTATCTTTAAACAGCTTATACAAGGACCAACAGAGGGCTATTGGTTGGTTGGTTTTTCATTTGACAGTATTTTGTCTTTGTGTCCAAAAAGAAAGTCTCAGCTCAAAAACCTTTTTTTCTGAGTCCTTCTAGAGTCTGTTCAACTGTAGGGAGAGAAAGTAGCTCCTTCAAGATGACATACAACCCAACTAATCTCCCGTGGCTGTTGTCAAGGCATTTATAAGGGTTTTTACAAGGTTTTTACAAGGGTTTCCTGTGCTATGGTTCCAGAACCAGGGATGACTTGTCACAAGTTAAAATTAGTGTTTTGATGACAGATGTCCTTTCCTGGAGAACCAGCTATTCCCACCTGTGAATACTCATGATGCAAGTACAGAATAGACACATGGGGGAACCAATCATATTCTTGACTGCTACTGACAACTTAGTCATGCTTCAGGGATCTTCAAAGTAGACATGAAGGCCAAATCTTTATAATAATTTCTGGGGTGGGTATTTAAACACTCATATATATATATATTGTTTCAGTTGTGCAATACTCTCCCTAAGGCAGACATGTAAGGAAAGATTTAATAACCTATATAACTTGAGTAAGTTATTCCTCCTTGGAGGAGTAAGAATTGTTGAAGATTGTTCAAAAAGCTTTAACTACATAAAAAATCATAACATTTTAAACTGAAGATAAAAATATATTGTTTAGCTGCCAGATCTATAAACTGTGACACAGTCACCCCCAGGAAAATAATGGAAGTACCTTCAATTCAGACATGTTAAGCTAATCTGGAAAAAGTATTTGGTAGCACATCTACTTTAGCAGGGATACAGAAAAGATCATTTAGTAAGTAATTTTAATCTCTCATTTTTCAGATTGATAATAGTTTGGACAAGAACTACCTTAGTAAAAAAAATAACAGAGTAAAACATAAGGAAAGAAACTACTGGAATCAGTATTTAGTTGCTAGTTTACTTTAGGACAACCTCCCACATGTATTCAAATTAAATTACCATGTGAACACATCCCTAGTATAAGTAGCTCAAAAACCACTGAAAGAATAAAGCATTTTTCTCTTTTTGGATATTGTATTGGATATTACCAGTAGACTTGTGTGGTTTTGTGTCTAATGTTTTATGTTATGTCTCCTTTAAAACATAAAGGGAAAGTGAAACTCAGGTTTATCTGAAAAAAACAAAATTGTGAAAGACCACAAAAAATCTACGTAGGTCACCTTTTATATCCTTCACAAGAAAACCATCTATTTACAATATTTTTGGACCTTTCTGCTTTTAATTTGAAGGAGGAAAATAACTTGTACAATTCTTCCCCAACAGCTTAAAAAGTCAGTTTTTCTAGATTGTTTTGGAAAACTCCAAAGAGATAAGGTCAGACATCAATGATCCTCACGTAGTAGTGTATTCACGTACATGTCTTTGGAAAAATTTTGCCTGCCCACAGATTAGCAGCAGAAGCAAGTTTTTCCTCAAATGCAAGGTGTTTTCCAGGTAACCCTGTCTACTCACAAGTTAGTGGCAGATGCAAACTACTCTCAAGACTCTGAAGATTTTGCCACATAACTGAAGATGGACTCTTGACTAAAGAAGTGTTATTATAGACACAATTGGTAAATTACAACCTAAATAACAAAGGCAAGCCAACTTAATGCTTTGCTGACTTAGAGGTAGAAACCTGGTACTTGCAAAGAACAGGGATGAGAGAGTCAAGGAGTGTCATTAGGTATTCTCAGACAGGCAAAGCCACAGATAACCCTTACAGACATAAGAAAGCTTAAACAGTTGATAGGTACAAATTACTGGCTAGAAAACCTTCAGAGCCCATATCAAAAAACATGATAAATCATAGTTGACATGGATTAATTTAATACAAATTATTTGATCTAGTCATTCATTCCTTAACTGCTACCACACAGTGTTGTGCTTACCATTTCTAGTGAATGAAAAGGTGGAATAAAGAACAAAATAAAGTGAATCTGTTTGTATACTAGCAAGAGGAAACAATTAAAAGGCAAGAAAAAACATTTAAAACAAGTGTTACAAATGGTCTCATTAGTCTTACACAGGAAAGTGTAAAACTTTTAAAAGTTTTGACTCTGTATTTTACTTACAGAGTTAACAGGTGACTGGGGTTTAACATCAATTCCTACAGAAAAAAAAGCAGCCTCTCAAAAAAAACTCCAATCACCTTCTACCCAATTTCAAGAGCCATCTTCTTTCTATTCTTTCTTTTTTTATACTGTATGGCTATCAAAAGAATTTTAGTTTTAACCAAATTACCAATAGCTGTTGAAATAAGAGAATGTGAATGTCTTCTGTAGTCATGTTAACATGTAAAAGTATAACTCAGTATATTACACCAACTATTTACCTCCACAACTCTGCTTCTCTAATATGGTTACAATTAGATTGTATTGCCATGGAGAATAACTTCAGTCCAAGCTTTCCTCTAATTTTGATTGCTGCTGAAGTTTCTCCTTTCATGTTTGTCCCAGAATGCCTTACTACTGAATAGAAATCCTAGTTCTTCTAAACTCCCAGACAGAAAATCAAAACCATAAACCTGGCAGTAAAAGAGAACAAGCATTACAGTTTCCAATGTTACCAGAAGACTTGCAGTCTCATGGCGGTTTTATTATTTTCATTTTCTTGCAATAGTGTGTGAAATGAACAACCCCAAAACTTAACTGAGTGGTTGTTATGCAAAGAACCATACATTTAGATGTAGGATTCTTCAAGCAGAAGTTTCTTCTGAATTTATATGTTCTTCACTCTTAATTCCTCTTACTTCATTAAACTAGTGGATGAATGCAGAAGTATCCTTCCTGAAATTCGCTGTTTGATCCCCACAGGGCTTTTTTCTTTTTTACAGATGATAATATACAGCACCACCCAAAATAAGCTAATGAGCAGTAACCAAAACATCCTTGAAATGTGATGCTCTATGCACAACCCTAGAAAGATTGGGGTTTTTCGGTCTTTTAAATACTCACAGGCATATGCACTCTAGGTCATGCTGCGGAGGTTGCATATGTGGGTGTGAGGTCCCAGCTGGTAAACGTGCATGCCTGGTTCCTCACATCCAGAATCCCCAGTAACTTTTAATGGGACCGCATATGGACTTAGAAATTTACACATGAATGCAATTTCTTGGAAGTTCCATTACAAGGTGAACCCACTGGTTTTGACTGAAGAGGATATGTAAAACCTCAAGGAAAACAGCAACTTAAGAACCTCCTGAGCTGCATCATACAGAGAAGCCCTCAGTGATGGTACCACGCTTACAAAAAAGCACATATGGAATTTATAGGGACAAATCTGCAAGTCTCAGGAATAGACACATTTCTCACATTTCAAAGCACACTTGTGCTCATGTGAATACACATGAATCACACCTCTAGCCCTCTTGCAGTAGATCCTGACCCAGCATGCTACCACACTATATACTTGTGGGGAAATCATCATGCACACAGGCATTTTTGCCATCTGTTTGAAAAGCTGAACAATCTTCCTAAACCTTCTTGTCCACTTAAAAAAAAAAAAAAAATTCTGATGTCTTAGATGTGTGTGACTTTGGTAAGAACACAGGCAGGGTGATTTCCTGGCTTGATTCACATGCTGCAGGAATCACATAAAATACAAACTTACACATTTTTTTTCCAACATTAAGAAAGCCCATATGACTCAAGATATATTTTCCTAAGTATGTAGCAATCACTAGAAAATACTATTTTCACTCAAAGAATTAAAAAATTGAAGAAGTGATCATGCAGCCATGAGCTTACAGAGATGATCCATAAAGGGATGTAAAGGTAACATTAAAGTCTCAATAAAACACTGGTTCATTAGATCAGCCAGAAAACTTTTATTATAGATTTTCCTATTGGGAAGTTTTGCTGAAGAATACAACAAATCCGTTCCAGGAACAAGGTGTACTCCTAAAGACTGCCTAAAGAATAACTGCTATTTTTGTTTTCAAAAAATTATTCTGACCAAGGGGAAGGAGACCTCCCCCACAAAACACAGAGGATGAGTACAAAGCTGGCCACCACCCACAGAAACTGGTTCACTTGGCTGTGTGTGTACATATAGTGAACTCCCTTTTTGATCAAAAAGCAAACACTTTTTGATACGGGTGTTCTCAGAGGACCAGAGTACGATCAGGAGACTTTCCACAATCTGGAGCAACACTTCAGGCATCAGGCAATCAACGTCCCATGACAGTTAAGCCTGAAAACCCAAAATTAACTGTTATCATGGAGAAGAGATCATAGAATAAAAACTGCCTTCACGAAGCTAGGAATAACTTAGGTCTTTGCAATATTGTAACTTTCTAAGGATCAGTAATAATCAACCCCAAAATTAGCTCAGCTGGTTAGAGCATGGTGCTAATAATGTCAAGGTTGCAAGTTTGATCCCCATATGGCCATTCATTTAAAAAAGTTGGACTCGATGATCCTTGTGGGTTCCTTCCAACTTGGAACATTCTGTAAATCTGTAAATAAAGGTGCAAGAAAAAGACGAGTAAAATGACTGTGACTATTGGATTAAAGAGGTATCCAAATGGGACCCTGTGGATAAACTAGGCCAAGACCAAAAATACTTATTCACCTAATAAAAAATATTTCTTCTTCATATCAGGGAAAAAATAGGCCCATTTAAGCATCTCAAGTCCCACAAAACTGGCTTGAGTACCTTTCTGAAGCCTACTCACTCAAAATTCTCCAGTCCCCACTACCCAATATTATGAGGGTTAGTCAATATGAGTCTTATACTAGACACATCAATTCCACATATGATCACCTTTTCTACAGAGCATAAAGATCTCATGCCTCCTTTTTTGTTCACAGAAATTATTGTCCTAGTATGTTCTTGGCATTCTTGACATACAGAGGCTTAGACTCTTCTTAATACTCCATTACCACATTGGAGAACTTGGTGAGATGGGCCAGGTGGGATCAATTGCTTCAACCACAACTGCCCTTTGGGTGTACCTGAACAAAGCATGTGCCTGCCTCATGAACATCACCAGCTATAAGACTGAGACATTCGCTAGTGTACCTACTTGCCAATCACCTAGCTGTTGCAAAATACCAAGAAGACTCTGAGCCAGCTCTGATGATCACAATTCTGAGGACAGGGAGTCACTCCAATGAACAGCCAAGAAATGCATTCAGGCCACCCTGTAGCCCTTGTACTGGAGACAAGGCCTTTTTCTGAGAAGTTCCAGAGAAAGCTGACGACTTTAATGAGTAGGAATTTGGAAGCAGTACTTCTGTACATGTGTCATGGGGCAATTTGAGGACAGTTCCGAAAAAAGAAATGAAAAAGCAGCTAGACTGATTCTCTGTATCTGGCATGTGTGAGCAGTTATGTAGAAACTCACTGAAGTGATCTTAACTGTAGGACAGATGGTATTTGTGCTTTAGATCACTGAGGGGGAACCAGACCTGGCACTCTTTCCAATAAAGCAAGCATCTGCAATGGCACTTCTTGGTTCCTGAGCTGTGACTGCACGGCAGAAGTGCTGTATCAGGAAAAGACAGAGAAGAGCTGATACAGATCATGAAAACTTATTCTTATGTCAGAGACTGAAATGAGCTTGTAGCTATAGAAGATTGCTGAAATGAGTCTCAGTAGGTGAGGTGAGTCTTGTTAACAGCCAAATGCCCACCCAGCTGTTCACTCCACCCCTTTCTTACCAAGGGGAGAAAATAGGATGAGAAAGCTCGTGTCTCAAGATAAAGACAGGGAGATTGCTTATCATTTACCACCATAGGCAAAACATACTTGACATGGGGCAAATTTAATTTATTGCCAATATAAATAGATTTGTGTAGTGAGAACCAACCAACAACAGAAAAACACTGAAGCAACACCTGGTCTCTTTCCCTTCGCAGGATTGACTTCACTCGTTCATTACAGACTCTTCTACTCACAGCCAATACTCCCCCAACAACACAGAGGGATGGATGGTGAGCAGTTATGGTCAGTCAGTAACAGTTCCCTGCTGCCACTCCTTCCTCCTCATAGTTTTCATAGAATCATGGAATGGTTTTTGTTAGAAGGGACCATTAAAGACCATCTATAATCCAACCCCCTTGCCATAGGAAAGGGCATCTTTCGTTTGATCAGGCTGCTCAAAGCCTCATCCAATATTTGAACACTTCCATGCATGGAGCATGCACAAGTTCTCTATGCAATCTGTTCCAGTGTCTCAGCAACCTTATTAAAAAAAAAAAAAAACCTTTCAGTTAAAAAATGCACTTGCAGCTCACTGAATCAGTTCAAAGTCATTGCACCTTGTCTTCCGCTACAGGCCCTGGTAAAATGTCTCTCTCCATCTTTTTTAGAACTCCACCACAGATGCTGGAAGGCCAAAGTATGGCCTTCCCAGAGCCTTCTCTTCTCTAGTTTGAACAACCCCAACTGTTTCAGCCTTTCCTCCCCCTCTGATCATTTCTGCATCCTTCCTCTGGACCCAGTCCAACAAATCCACATCTTTCTTGCACTGAGGATTCCAAAGCTGGATGCAGTACTTCAGGTGAGGACTCATGAGAGCTGAGTAGAGGGGAAGAATCACCTCCCTGGACCTGCTGCCTGTGCTTTTTTATGCAGCTGCCAGTGGCCTTCTGAGCCACAAATGCGTATTCATAGAATCATTGAACGGTTTGGGTTTGAGGGGACCTTTAAAGACCATATAGCCCAACTCCCTTTTAAAAATCATTTTAAGGCTACTTCCACTTTTCATGGAAGCAGAAATAATTGATACATGACCTCTCACATCTTACCTTATCAATCCCTATTCTCATCTCAGTACACATTATAACACATCTACTGGGCAACTCTGTCACATGTGTACTATTACATGAAGGCCAGGCTGGACTGACTCTCTGCTACAATGACTGGTGGTCAAAGCCACTGGTGTCTTGCTCAGAGTAACGCATCTGCTTGTATTACTCCTATCTCATGACCAGCAGAAAGACAGGTGATCTTCCTTGTTTTGTTGTATTTTCTGTTCCCTCCATCCAGGCTCCCAGTAGTCTATTCGTCCTTTTGATTTCCTCTCTCTGCCAGTCAGCATACATGATCTGGGTACCAGTAGTTAACAATGCAGTGCTTAGACCTCACTGATGTTGTGTAATGAAAGGCTTTCGTGTGTGCATGGAATAAGTGTTTTCTCCCTCCTTTTCCTTTTTAAATTGATACAAAATTACATTCTGTGATTCTATCTATAAAACCATGAAAGAATGTTAAGTCGAATACTTGAAAGACATTAAGGAAGAACATCTTACGATTCCTTAGGCAACCTTAACTTTGCTTTTTTTCCTAATTATAGCACTGTAACACATTTTTTAATTACATGACTGGATTAAAACTCAGTTAAATAATGAGCCCATAAGGGGTCAAGTGATCATAAATGCACTATTCCTTAACTTTTGACCATTAGATTTTGGCATCTGAACACAGTTTTTCAACTCTTTTTTGCATTTAATGAGATTAGTTGAGAACTCTTCACAAATACTACTTTTTTCCGACATAACCAACAAACTGAAGATCACAGATGAACGTTCTTCTTCATACTTGGTCTTATAATCTGCTTGTTAGAGATGAAGGAAGACTTTCAATCCACGGCTCAACAAGAAAAAGTCCAAAATAATGTCAACTGATTTGGGGAATAAAGAAAAAGCAGCTGGCTAGAGTATTCTATTCTGTCATAGCTCCCACTGAGTAAGACAAAGGCTCCAGTATTATTCTAACTAAGGTGCTTCGCTGGGGTCCCAACTACTCCTGTGAATTTGATGTACAGTAAAAACAAGGTCTTCCTCTTGGAATTTGTGCTTGGCAAGAATGTACTGTCCTTTTAGACACGGGTCACATTACAACCACTCATCTAACTTCATAATATGAAAAATGCCCTAAATTGAAAATTGTATTACATCTCTACTAACCAAACCTTCCGTTACCATACTGTACTGCTGTCCACCTGCTAAGTGACAGTTCTCACAAGAAGCACAGTACACTCGAGATGCCAGGTGAAGTTCACCGCACCAATTTTCAATGTAAAGCTGTAAAATAGTGTCTTGAATTGGCCATCTGCAAAATCCTCTCACCTCCACACATTAGAACGGCAACTGCCAGCAGTAGAGGCATTTCAGACAGCAATTCACTGATTAAAACTGTCAGGTTATTTTTCAATGAATGTGTCTCAGCTCTGGAATTAATTTCTCCTTAACCTGTGGTCTAACAGCTTATGTTTGCTGACTTCCACAACATGGGATATGGAATTGCAGGAGAAAATTACCACTGTGTTTGGTGACAGGACAGTATGAGGACCACAGGGTACTATCATTCTTTGGAGGTGTTCTATTTTGGGAAGCCGCAATGAGATGAGATGTACAAAGGAAGAAATTAATTGAAATAAAGTTAAATTAATAAACTGCTCAGTAGGGTTTGGAAAATGTTTTCTAACGAACCCGTATTAATTCTAGGGTAGCACAGGAATCTGTAAAAAAGGTGGGAGCAGAGTTTGATGTTGGAAGCAATCCAGCCACTCCACGCACACATGACTGCCGAACCTCTGAAACTTCACAGCGCTCGTCCTTGGTGAGCTGCTGTTGCTATAGCAACAGCTCTTTAAAACATGGAAAACAGGTCAGGTAGTTTCAAACTAACCACTGTTTCCAATGTCACTATCTTCCCCTGTAGTTTTGAACTAGCCCACCTCTGAGATGATCACTGGGCTGTTGCTATAGAGTCATCAGCCAGCAGAGAGAAAGAAACAAGGCTCTTCAGTTTCACAGGGATGTGTAAGTAACATGGAGTTTGGCCTCCCTCCACCTACCACTCTTTCCCCTAAACCCTTTAGAAACCCCCTTCAGAGGTATCAGCTCTTTTCCATCTCTTTTTCTCTGCAAATCTTCTTTACTCTGAAAACTGTTTGGGCCTTAAGATTTTTAGTTTTCTTTTTTAAATAGAAAGGCACTGCAAAATTTTAGATTTAAATCCTGTTAACTGCTGAGTGTAAGCAAACGGTGTATTATTTGGCCATAACATCATTCCTTCAAAAGGCTGTAACAGTACCACTCAAAACTTGAGGAAGAATATCTGTTGGAAATTAGGTCTTTAAACCCCATGACAAGGAAGTTAACCAGCTCAAGAGACAACAAAAGAAACAGCTGAGCATGGACACTCCAAGCTGCACTACAACCAACATACTCCTGCCAATTCCTTCTCTGTTTCTCTAAAGTAGCACTGAAGGTGGACTGCACACAGCTGCTCACATCTTGCCAAATTTTAAGTCACATACAAAATACAGAAGGACAAGCCTTAGTTTCATTTTTTAATTTAATGTCTTTGTTACTTGAACCTGCCTGAGAATAGGCATACTTACACAGGTCTCTTCATCTTGTCTCACAGTTGTATTCTAATAGTTAATGGAAACTCTTTAGACAGAAATAGCAATGAAATTTACGACTTTGCAAAAGCAAAACAAAAAGCCCATTTCATCCCATACACACACATCACAAGCACCATGGAAATACCACATTTCTATTTCTATGAACATTATCAGCATAATAGTTCTCATCTTGAAGTGGTTAGCAATCTCTGTAGAATACATCTTCTTCTTGTGTGTGGATGGAATTTAGAACATGTGACTATAATTAATGGTAATCGTAAAGTAACCCAAATGTTTGCACTTTAGAAAGAAAGCCTCCTCTTCCATTCACACACTTCTTCAAGTAATTCCCTATGCCAAAAAGCACAATCTTCAAAGAGGACACAACAAAATAAAAGAGGTACTCATTTCAGGATGGGTCATTTTTACTAACAGAACTTTTTGCATCTAGATAACTTTTTAGGGTAATATGAAAGTTTACTCTGTGTCTTTGAAGAACCCTTTTTCCTCCATTCTTACTTGAAAAAATAATATTCAAATATAAAAACCAACGACATAAACTGGACTGTAGTGACACCATGAGGGAAAAAAAATTCAAACATGTTTTTAGAAGGTTCCACCTAATTCACATCTACAAACACTACAGCATGGTCATACAGCATCATGTAGTCAAGGCTCCACAGGTTGCAAAGTTCCTGCTTCTCAGCTGCAGACCTAACCTTGCCCATGATCCTAGTCTGCTGCAATGCAAAGTAAGTTAAATTTTTCAAAATGGTTTCAGGTAACTTGTTTTAATTCTCACCGTGGCACACTAAAAATTGTCATGGAAATGAAGCCGGGGATCTCAGCTGAGCATCAAGCAGCTTCTTGAAATAGCTATAACCATGCTACTGTACCTTTAGAGCCATCCTGTTGAGCAATTTTGTCCCGGAACATTTACGTCAAGAAACTAGATTATCTGATTACTATTCTTACATCTGTAGAACTCCTAATGTCAAAGGCAAATATAAGTAATACCATAATCATTAAACAGATGCCAGAGAAGTGTTAATTCTTCAAGTGTTTCTTTCTTAGGAACTGGGTGAACTTGCTCTAAACAAAAGAATGCCGAGAGAAACAGTCTAAATTGTGAAATTTCTAACCCAAAATCTAAATGCAGTTTCACATTTGTACACAAATGAAAGAAGTTTCTTTAACAGTCTCAGCAGTGAAACTTAACATTGACATCAGCAGGAGTTTTGCCACTGACTTCAGCAAGTACGAGATTAAGTCTTTACGGAGAGTTTGCCAATAACTGCAGCTTTGTATACTGGGCTTGCAATAGCTTTAAATTTTTACTCATACAAAAATATAAATTAGGTATAAAAATGTGTCAAATTAATTTTTTTGCTTTGTTGGATTTGTTGTGTGTGTGTGTACCCTCCACACACCAGGGGATTTCACAGAGGTTTTTTTTCATTTTTTAAAGTATTGGTGCTGTCCATGAGGTACATTTCTGTCCAGGCACAAATAACAACGTCAATGAATAAAAAAAAAGTCAAGTCTCCAAACAGTTAGATAACAAATTTACACTGCACACATCTCATACTTTTCACCAAAAATAAAATGACTAGTTCATAGCAATGCTACAACTCCCAATGAGCAGAAGTAAATGTGGATTATAATGCATGTTTAGCCACAGATCTAATGTAAAAGAATGACACTTGGGTAATTTTAACATACACTGTTCATACATTACTAAAATACAAGTAAATGAGAATAGTAATTTATTCAGAAACTACAGAAATACAGATTTTGCTCTAAAGTTTCATAGCAGTTCCCTTTTATCTCCAAGTTATGCAAGTTATAAGAGAAGAAATAAAATTTACATGTAAGGCAGAATATTTTGGACAATCCCTGGACTTGGTATATGTGTACTAAAATCTAATCAGATATCTGAAGATATTAATTCAAAATAAAAAATAACTCCACGTATTCGAGCCCACTGCTTGAAGTCAATGCCTTAAATGCAGAAGCCTCTTTCTTCAAATTCTACAAGATATTTGCAAACTAAAACCACACAGATTTTTCTCCGTTCTTCATAAAGCTCAATAGTATTAAATGTCAGCCATTTAATTTCCAGCATTTTGTTTATGAAATATTGTTAACATCTATGCTTAATATATAGTCTACACATGGTACTTACTGGCTGCCGATCAAAACATGAGACACAGAAATCTAATACAAGCATTGTGATTATTCAGAGTTAGCCACACAGTCACTAAGCTCATCCAACTTTTTTTTTTCTGTTAAATTGCTAGAATCCTATCTGACAAGATCCCATTTCAGTCCAAAAAAAAAAAGGGGGAGGGCAGTGCAAAAAACCCTAAACTGATAAAAATATCCCATGTTCTTTACCCAACCACATGATGAGGAAATCCTCCTTGAAACTAAGAAGATATAAAAATTAACTTAAAACAATCTTGCAGTATTCCAGTCGCCTACTCTCCTGAGGCAAGTTTTATTTTTACTCCTTTTCATTACCATTAATTATCATAGCAAAGAGTAGAAGAGCAGATTTTGTTTCCCAGTGGTAAATTTGCATGACACTGACATAGAGATGATTTCAAAGAATTCTGCTGACACCCTGAACTGGAACAAGCATTCCTTGGTGTTAACATTCAGTTTGGAGATCAGACATTACGCACAAAGGTGTGGTACACTGTCTTGACACTAACAGTGATTCATGGAACATGAAAACTCCTTGGATTAAATATCCTCCCTGTTTGTTTGGGGTTTTTTTAATTGTGAGGGAAAACAGAATAGAGACCTGAATCTGGATTGGTTTGATGGACAAAAAAGGAACATTTAGAACTTGTCCAGCCACAACTGCTTTTTTACAAGTTTTTCAAAGCTCCTTCTCAACTATGCACATTACTGAGCTATTACACAATGATCCTAAAGGGGTGTATTAGTACAGACAACTGGTTACTAAGGTAACAAGATGTTACTTTAAACCAGCAGCACTGTCCCAGCTCATCAGCTTCACTCATTTCTTTCCTTTGTTCTCTTTAAACTATGCAAAAATTACACACTTGCTGTATAACCAAATATACATACTATACATAGAACTACGCTTCAGTCTCTCAACCCATTTTCTTCATTCAAGCTAATGAGGTAAAAAAAAGGCACTAAGATGATGCAAGCATTTGAACTCTTTGGTGTGAAGTAGTTTCATTCCTAACTCTATGCTAAGAATTTGAAAGTTGGCTGAAAAGTTAAGTCTTAACACATTTTCTCACTAGAAACTATTTTATAATTAAAAAACACACTGTACATTGAAGCTATTTGATGTGATAAAATAAGATGGCAGGGATCCTTTAAAGTTTTGGGAGTGAAAACCTGGTTAAGTTTTACTGACTGAATCTTGGCGGAAATTTTCCAGAGGCAGACTCACGTTTGGAAATAACAGTTGACTGCTAACTGCGAAAAAGATTAAGGTTATCCAAGGTCTAGCTCCTCCAAAACACTGATGCTCCTAATAAACAAATTAAGTATGTCACTATTTTTGAGAGCTCAAGCTTGTACAACCTAAGTTGTACTCTCAACATCTTTTATGATTACAAACATCAGGCATCAGCAGTAGCTTAAAAAGCCATAGAAAATAAGGCCATCAGAAACATTTAAAAGAGCAGATCACCCATAACAATCCTCTGCTCCAAGTGAGATTAACTCCACCAAAACAGTTCCTGATGTGTTTATCTAACCAGGTCTTCAACACTTAAGACAACAGCAACTTCTGCAACCCTCTGAGGCAATCTGCTGTTGTACGTAGTTATCTGTTCTCCTCACTAACTTCAAATAAACTGCTGCAATTCCAGCCTGACCTCCTGCCTTGTCTTCAGTGTACATGTCAGTGATAAGTAAAAGCCTTTTGTTCTGTTTTTAACATGTAAGAATGCAAAAAGCTTTTTGTTCATGGAAGGTGTTTCCTGTGCTCTTTCAATATACAAAAATTTATATAATATTTGTCAGACAGCACAATTCACTTTCCAAAGCTGCCAAACTATAGCACTGGCACTTTGTTATGCTTGACTCAGTGGTCAGAGTAACGCCTTTATAATAATCCTACAATTTAAGATAAATAGAAAGTATTGATTCTGTTTACAGCCTAAAAAATTACTAGGATCAATTTTCAATTATTTACTTATATACTAATAGAAGAAGGGACATATTCAAAGAGCAAGGATGCTATATTCCATATCAGTTGGAGAAACATTCTGTTTAGGTATTGTATTTCCCCCTCTCTTCATGAAAAATAATTCTCCTTTTGTGATCAGAATAAACAAACAGGAATTTAGTTAAATCAGTCAGTATTCGACTTAGAGAGTTTAAAAAAAAGTGTAATAAGTTGTTCTGTTATTTTTGCCTATAAAATCCCAGTAACCAATACCACACTTTTAGTTTATGTGTCAGGTTGGCAAAACCTCCCCTCCTGAACAGCTGCATCATAAGCCTAACAAACCACGGCCACGACCTGCAAACCAGCCACTTCGGACCCCTAATACAAACATCTCTCCCATTGAATTACCCATACACATACCTTTCATTTTTTGTAAATAATCACCCAAGACACAAGAAGCTTCTTTAACAGCCGCCTACTTTAAAAGGTACAGAAAATCTGCACTGCTAAGGTTCACACTGTCCTCACAAAATGACCTAGATAAAGCATATCTTTTTCATTGTATTCATTTTACAGTCTCTCCCCTTTTTGCCATGCCTGAACTGAACAAAATTCTGCATGCAAACTATCAGCACCAATAATACCTTTATCTCATATGCATATGGCCCATGCAAACGCAGAAACCTAAGTTTCATATTTGCTTAGTTAAGAAAACATTCTTCCTGTCAGCATCTGGAAATGCTTCATGACATTCAAGCAACTAATTAAAAACAAAACAAAATGCATCAATATTAATACTTCATTTAAAATTTTCAAATCACTTAGAAGAGAACCAGAAATGACTGAAAATAGATGAAATGCATTAATTCCCATTAATTAGAAAGAGGACTGTTCCAAACAAACTCATCTGCTGCTTAAATAAAGTCAGCATAAACCCAGCCAGGATTCTGGACAAAGACGTATTTCCGTTGAAGTTGACTCAGCTTAGCTTTATTAATGAAGTACTAATTAAATTTTAGATGGTCTTCAGTAATTTTAGGCTATTTAATTTTTTACAGAATCAATTGTTACATTATACATTTATAAATGTTAACTGAAGTCTCAGTATCTGCAGTACTGTTATTCCAAAATTATTATATTTTAATGTATTTGTTCCTTTCGAAACCCAGGGAAATATTCTGCCCGCAGTAACAGATGGCTTTTTAATTTTTTGTTGCTATTCCAGAATCTTTAAGTCACCCAAAATGCATCTACTTAAACATGATACTGCAGTTATCATGCAAAACATGATCTACATGTTCACTGTTTAATATTTAACAGTCTGGATACCATTCCTGTTTGGAAATAATTCTACTAGAGACAGAAATCATTACCCTAGCATTGCTATAATAAACAGATTTGCCTTTTTACATTTTATTGTCTCATAACAAAATGTAAATGACTCATTTAAAATGAAATAACATATTCAATTAGTGCAAATGAAGTTTAGCAACTCATTCTGACTAATGTTAATTCAGACGTTATCATCAATTATGTTTATGTAAATCCTTTTTTAGTATCATGTCCCACTCTAACACACATTACTAAGGGACAGAAGGATTTACAGGGCAATTTCACATCTTAATGAGATCTAAAATGTCATGATACAGTGAAAATGTAAGCAGCAGGTTATTTCACAACATGTACACATTGCACATCAATCTAGCAAGCTAAAATTTATCTGGGTATCCCCACATAACAAAAAAGTTGAGCTCTTCTTCCTCAGAATTAAAAGTTCACCTTTTCTTGGTGAAAACTAATTTCTATAATAAAAGTTATACAACATAAAATCTTCAACTGTGAAAGACAACAAAAAATTTAAGCAAGCTGCTTTAACACCCTGCAGTTACACGACTCATTTAATAAACAGCTCTGTCCAGCATGTACATACTTCACAGGAAACACTCCCCACAGAAAGAACAAAGCTATCATAACAGCAACATGGTCATAAGAATACATAATATCTACAAAAAACAACTGTTCTTAAAAGGACTGGCCAGTCAGGTGAAAAAACCACATCATTTGCCCTCATTCTGATCCAAACTGCTGACTTCTGAGCTAAAACTAAAAGTCAGCCCATTAAACAGTTAAGCCTCCTTATGAAAAGCTGCTCATATCATGCATCATTAATACTTTTAGGAATCTCCTACCCATAAATTACAGAGCTTTACTGCATTTTTACTTATTCAATGACATTATACCCCTATTCCTCACGAGTTGCACCTTGTTGATTACACTTAGTGGCATCAAGGTTTGCCGTGCATAAAGCATCACTTAACCCCAAGTAAAACTGACAGAATTAAGATTAAAAATACTGCTTTTAATTATGCCTTCTGACACATGTCCCTTAAAAAGAATTAAAATGTGTAAGAGAATTGCCTATAGATTGGTAGAGTTCATTGAAAGCAAAAATCCACAATGATGCTTGAGTGTGAGATACACATTAGCAATTTATTATAAAAGCTGAAGTTTGAATAAACATTAATTTGGGTTTTTGAAAGAGCTATATATCAAATCAGAGCTTCCACAGCCCCACTTTAAAGGCTGAACTGGAAAAAGCAAAACAAAATGTTACAAGTACCTCCCCAGAAATACATTTCCCTAAGATTCACTGATATCGGAGACCCATACTTTTGGGTTTGAGAATTTTCATGACACATAAATAACAGACAGTAGAATAACTGAAAACAAAGATTAAACCCAGGAATTCTATACAAATTCTTACTCACAGAAAAGAAAACATTCAAAAGTGTTTGAGTTTGAATGTTTTTGTTTGGTCATAGTCTTTTTAAAAAGCAAGAAGAAATGTAGTATAAAAATTCCAAATGCCTCTGTTGCATGAAATACAGCACTTTAAGTCTGGAAGCAAATACAACAGGGTAAATTTGGAATAATGTCATATTCAAGGTGAGTACACAGTAACAGAATTAAGTCTAGGTAAAGTTATTTGCAATATATCTGATTCAATACAATATAAAACTTGAACGTCTGCGGTGACAATTTTTTCTTATCGATTCGTGGAACATGACATCAATAACCAGCACAGACTGATCACAGAACTGAAGGCCTGCAGGACCAAAACTCAGAGATAGATCTTAAATTCCCATATGGCATCAGTGAAAAAGAATTAAGATCAGCTTTTGAATTTCAAAACAGATGTACTTCAATAGAGAAAAACCCAAAGCATAAATACGTACTTACAGAACAAATAATGTTGCTAAAATTGCTTTTTTTAAAGCTCTGATTGATGACTGAAGCATGTTATTTTCTTGGGAAAGTCTTCTAGTTATATTTGTGTTGGCCAGTAGTTTTTAAAACATTTACATCAGGGCAGAAAACTTTGCTCACACCAATACTTTCAAACCAAACCTAGCGTTAAGTTCATTTGCCTTATTTTATATATTTGTTTATCCACATTATGAGAACAGTTTCCTATATCATTTATTCACATTATCTAAAAACATCATCAAGTATGTAAGACTAACTGCTCTATGCACAATACATGTATTTGTACATTTCAACATATAAAATAACTATGTTTTATCAACAGTACCATAGACTAAGACTAGGATAAAATATCATTTTGACCTAAAGCAAATATACTATTTGGCCACAAGAATTAGCTCCCAGTTCTGCATGTTTCACCTTATAATATACAGAAATAAACAAACTAGTTAGTTGCAGGGATTTACAGTTTGGTTTTACTTTCTTTTCCCTTCCCTTTCCCACTTCAATGGCATTTCTGCTTCCTAGTTCATGCTCTAACAGACATATACACTAATATATTTCTAGGGCTTTCCATCCAATACACCTAAATATTTCTTCTTAGCATGACCTATCATTCACTGTCTCACAAGTGAAGTGCTCACTGACTGCCAGAACTGCCATAATGGTTTCATTCAGCAAATGAGTTTGGTGACTTCTGGCTTACAGAGCATCCTTCCTCTTCT
Organism: Machaerirhynchus nigripectus; assembly: GCA_013397975.1. Classification (NCBI taxonomy): domain Eukaryota; kingdom Metazoa; phylum Chordata; class Aves; order Passeriformes; family Dicruridae; genus Machaerirhynchus; species Machaerirhynchus nigripectus. The sequence goes on along the minus strand of VZRQ01003535.1, from coordinate 6,672 downwards.
ACACAGAAAGCCAGAGTACTATTAGAATATACCAGTATTAAGTTGAATTTTGATAATTTATATTTTAGTTCTAGTGTATCAAACCCTTCTTTAAATAAAATTATGACTGTCATCATTTACAGTTTGGATACCTTTTTAGATCCCATTAAGGCTAACTCCAAACAAAACACCATGGAATTATTTAGTACAAAAAGTTTCCATCACTTATTCCTTTCATGAATCATTTAAAGATTTCATGTCAGCAACTGAAAACATTCAAGTCGATCTCACAAAGAACACACAATATATTACGCATGCTGCCCACTGATTCATCCTTTGAGAAAGCCTCTTGCAGGCCCCTTGCCAATACTGCCACTCACTGTCTAAAATATAAATACAAGTGCTTCTAGAATATATCAATAAAAAATAATTGCCAGTGGTTCAAATCAGCAGGAAGTTAAAACCCATATCCTGTGCAACATCAGCTGGTACCACATGCTTTACTGAAATGTATTTTGGAGTGGACTACTCCAATGCAGTACATCCACTACTGAAGCACCTTCCTAAACTCTTTCTTAGGATGGCTTATCTCTTCATCATGTTTAAAAAAAAATACCATCACAGACATACAGAGCCCACACAAATAGTTATTCACTTTTAAAAAATCCTATTTGGTTTTCAATCAGAATAATTTTGTAGTAACAAGCCTCACAACACTGCCTTTTCAGGAGGACAAGGACAAACTGCACATCACATGAATTCCATGAGACTCAGGAACAGATTCCCCAGACAAGTTGTGGATGCCCCATCACTGGAGGTTTTCAAGGTTACAGCTTTAAACAGCTGGTGAAAGATGACCCTTTTCCAGCAGGAAAGCTGGACTAGGATGACCTCTAAAGGTCCATTCCAACCCAAACCATTCTAGGATTCTGAAGTCTGTACTTGCCAGCCTAACACCACTAGGAAGGCTTGCCTACAAAACAGAGCAGTTAAGTTTTTGTAGATCAGAACTCCTCAGGTTTCGTTCTAGGACAAATTCCTATTTCAAGAAGACAACTTAATTGTACGAGCAATGTCAATAAATTCCACGTGATTATCCATGTGTGAATTATTCATGAATAAGTACTTACGGAATCAGCATTTTAGCATTTACAAAAAGAATAATTTTTCCCTGCATTTCTTCACAAGTAATGGAAAAGATAGGATGAATTTAAAATTGTTCTAAAGGCAGTTTTATTGCCACTATAATAACCCCACTGCAACAATGGCCAGTTATTTTCCAATGAATAGTGCAACTATTTTGTTAGTCAATCATCAGGATGATGATTACTGCATTTGATAGAAAAAAAGAAGCAAAAAAAAACCTCCACCCAAACCAAAATTCAACTAAACCAAAATTCTCCAGTAGCAACAGCTTGTACTATGCTATTTAACTGGCTTTACCTCAGTAGTTTAAATTTAAGAATCAGCTTTAAGTAGAAATGCTGTAAGTGAAAACTGGAAAGAAAATTCCACCCCTACAGCTGTTACCTAAAATTAAACACAACATTTCTCTTCAAATCTCAAGTGTGCTTCAAAAAGGCACCATGTGATCATATTTAGCTACTGCAGTGTAGTTAAGAACATTTCATCCACAACAGATAACCAAAAATTTCACTGAAACATGTTAAAAAAATAGCAAAGGTGAAAACCAGGTATAATTAGTTACCAGTCTCTAACCAGCAATTATATATTTCATTTTAAGTGCAACCTATGATTTAGGAACATTTGCTTTTTGACCCTGTTATAATTTGCAACATAGGCAAAATGAAATAAACTACACATATTTTGGAGGGTAAAAGCTCCACCCTAAAATAGATGAATTTGTGTTAGGTAGAATAATTCTATGTAAGAGATGTGTGCTATCAGAATAGTACCAAGAAGGTGACTTGTGCAAAACAGTAGGTGGTCTTAACATCTCCAAGGAGATTGATTAAATGTCTCTAATCCAGTTTAAAATGTTTATCATTTTACTGGGATATGCAGCAAACATGACAACAGTATTCCACGTCTGTAGCAATTTTACTTTTTTTTAACAGAATTGGGTTAAATTTTAAAGCTGTTATAGCACATAAGTTTTAAGGAACCAAAAACATTTTTAAAAAGAGTAATTACAAAGTAGTATACTGTCACACACCACTCCGCATTTAAGTCCTGTGTTTATCAGGTGTACTTATTTCAACAACTAGGATGAGGCACAAAGATTAGATAACTGGACAGTATGACAGTATTCTTGAAAGTTTACTTATTTTACTTGTCATATTATAGTTACAGAAAGGGATTAACAATTTTTGGCACATAAAAAATAAACTGCATGCAAGAGATTAAACAATAAAAAAGTACTTACGAAATCAAAATCTCCATCTTGCGGGACTTTCCAGTTATCAGGGAAAACATTTTTGGATATGTGGTAAGGTTCATGCATGTTCTGATTACAGTTTTCAGGGCTTTTATTCTTGGAATCTTGTTTATCAAAGTAGTCCATGAAAGAAGGTCTCTGAACTTGCGGTGAAGTAGCATTTCCTTAGTTGAAAGAAAACATAAAAAAAGGTAAAAACTATTCAAAGATTAAAGAATTAATGCACTAGAAACTAAACTTCACTAATTAATTTTCCTGGAGTTTGCAGAAACTAATACAGTCTTCTGTACGTGATGCAAGCCTCTGTTTGTCCCCTGAGGGTCTTTGGCATAAAAGCTCATAGTCAAAGTATGATATTTTTGCAGCAAGATACAACGTGGAGAAATGTTCCAGACGTTTCAGAGTTGCACACACAATTAATATTAGAAGTTACTTCATGCAATATCAATTTGTTGTTATAGAGACTGAATAACATGAGGTGCTAAGCATCCCTTTAGGTGCTGAATGCCCCTAACTTCAAGGCCTGATCCACAGGCACTTGCAGGAAAGGAGCAGAGTTTCACTAAAGGTGGGATTTAATAATTATTTAGAAAAAGAACTTGCAAAATACAAATACACAAATTGTGTCTAGATACTGCTTAATTTAATTCATTACCAGTGAAGATTCCCAGAAAATTACAGGATCACCCTCTACAGATGGTTGCAAAGCACCCTGTCTCCATAGTGTGGAAACCCTGGGGGATTTTTGTCATCATCTAACAGCTGCAAAAGCTTTATGAAGGAGACCGAGGTCAGCATGAACTCCTGCTCCCTGCTCTTTTATGCTTTTCACAAAACTAAAAGTGTAAAAAAAACCCAAAAACTTCAGTCCTAAATGACTGAAATATGTTTTCATTTGTGGGATTTCAAAGCAAATTCGTTACTAAATAGCACAATAAATAAACATAACTGTCACCTCAGAGACCATATTCTGCATAGCACTGACACATGAAACGTACCTGCTGGACGTGTAACACATTTGACACTAAGATATATGAAATATATTTCCACAAATAAAATATAAAATAGGATAAGAGATAAATAACTAAGATGGGGGAAAAAACCTAACACTGAAAACCAGACAAAATTATATATTTAACTTACAAACATAATAAAGCAATAGGAATTTTTATTTGATATACTTGTTTTAACAAGTGAAAAGGTAAACTGAAAAGACCTTTTGAGCTTGTGTTTAACATGATCATTAGGACTTGCTAATCTCCTTATCTGGCTTTACACTTGTTTTTATTTATTCACTAAGTGGGTTTTTCCCCCCCTCTTTCACTTCTTATTTCATCATCTCTTCCCATCACCTTTGTCTAAAGATTTTTTAATTCATTCTAATTTTGCTGCATGACTAACAGCAGACTATTTTTTCATTAGTGTTTTTTTTTGTACTGCCATCTTTCCACAGAATCACCACGGCCAGAAGAGGTATTCAAGACCATCTAGTCCAACCACTGACCTAGAAACACCATAATCACCACAGCCATACCCCAAGTGCCACATCCAGACATTTCTTGACACTTCCAGACATTCCAAAGATGTCGCTCCCACCACCTCCCTGGGCAGCCCATTCCAACGCTTACTCACTTTTTCTGTGAAAAAAAAATTCAAATATCTAATCTGAACCTCCCCTGGCGAAACTTAAGGCCATTTTCTCTCATCATCCTTTTACTTGAGACACGGCAGAAAAGACCAACCCCCACCTGGTTAAACCTCCTTTCAGGGATTTATAGAGAGTGATATGGTCACCCCTGAGCCTCCTTTTCTCAAGCTAAACAACCCCAGCTCCTCATGGGACTTGTGCTCCAGACCCTTTACTGTGGGGAAAGATAAGCAGATGGCAGCACAAAGGAGCACAGGGCAGCACAGACCCTGGGGGGAGGAGGTGTCACACAGCAGACCCCTACAGACAGGAGCCTCCTGGAAGCTGACAGGCGGGTGAACAGCGCATGATCACCCCATAGAAGGACGTTTAGAAGGTGCATTGGCAACGTGGCAGCACGGGATGGGTTGTATGGTAAGAGTTACCATGAAGGGAGGTGCTGTGTCTTGGGGAAGTGTATAAAACCAGCTTGTTCCCTTGAATAAATGATTCAGATCAATTCAGATCCAGGAACCAGAAGCAGATTCAGATGCAGTCTGAATTTCAATCACCGACACTTTACCAGCCCCGTTACCCTTCTCTAGACATGCTCCAGCACGTCAATGTCTTTCTTGTAGTGAGGCATACAGTACTGACCCCAGGATTCAAGGTGTGGCCTCCCCAGGGCTCAGTACAGGGAGACAATCACTTCCCTGGACCTGCTGACCACACTATTCTTGATAAAAGTGAAGACTGTATGTTGATTTATTGCTTCTTTTCTTTCTGCTTTTCCTAAATCTTTCTATTCTAGTAGGATTTCTTCGGGCATTTTTTAATGGGTGTTTCTACTGTCATGCTCTAAGCTTTAGTGACTTTGACTTAAGCTGCTTTCCTTCAACTCCTTCAACACAATGATTCCTTCATTCAATCTGCTATTTCCATATATGCCTTCTTTTCCTCGCATTTTTTAGCTGATTTTTCTCTCAGTTTTTGCCACGTTTTTGTCACATATTTTTTTCTAATCCCTGATCAGTTATCTCTACTCACCATCTTTTAATTAATAATAACCATAACCTAACAATTCAGTGAACTAAACTCCAGGTTGAATTTAACCAACCAGACAGCAGCCACCTCCTCATTCCCAGAATCTCCCAAGTTTGCCCCCACTGAACTCAAGATCACTTGACAGAGGTTTCTGGATCTCTTGCATCTGGGACTGAGGAAGGGATGAAAATAAACAGCAGGTATGCCAAATAACTACAGAAAAGAGCACTAAAGGGCAAAAACAATAGTCATAGAATGGGTTGAGTTGGAAGGGACCTTTAAAAATCATCTAATTCCAAATCCCCTTCTATGGGCAGGGACACCTTCCACTAGACCAAGTTTCTCAAAGTCCCATCCAACCTGGCCTTGAACACTTCAAGGAACGGGGCATCCACAGCTTCTCTGGGCAACTTGTTTCAGTATTTTAACACCCTCATAGTAAATAATTTCTTCCCAATATCTACTCTAAACCTGCCCTCTTTCAGTTTAAAGCTGTTACACCTTCTCCTATCACTACAGGCCACATCAGAAGTCCCCCTCCAGCTCGCCTGTAGGCTGCCCACTGGGTACTGCAAAGTCCTACAAGGTCTCCCCGGAACATTCTCTTCTCCAGGCTGAACAACCCCAACTGTCTCAGCCAGTTTTCCTGTCAGAGGTGCTCCACCCCTCTGATCATTTTCATGGTCCTCCCCTGGATTTGCTCCAACAGCTCCACATCCTTCTTGTTCTGGGGGTCCTAGGGCTGAACACAGTATTATGGGTGGGGTCTCATGAGAGCTGAGTAGAGCAGAAGAAAAATGGAGGAATTTAAATTTTAGAAAAGCATGCATTTAGAAGACAGATCCAAAAGAAGATAGTAGTATGAAGGAGGTAGAACCAAAACCAGAACTACAATACATTTCTTAGTACAAACTTTTCCATCAAAAAACTTTTCCACCAAAAGTGGTGATCACTAACCAAAACCCCTACAACTGTTTGTACCAAAAAGATAGGACACCACATTGCTGGCCTTTCACAACCAATTCTTTCTTCTGCTGAGATGGCTGTACTTAAGTTTCATCCCTGAGACACAGCTGTAAACAAAAAGATTACCAGTGTCTCTGTTCAAAACTCTAAGTACCAAAATGTTGGCGCATTACAGGTAAGGCAGTCTCTTGTCCTCTCATGTATCAGGAAATACTAAAAATTTTGCAAGCACTGCTCGTAAGTTTTCAAACTATTTATAAATATCTTCCTTATACATGTAATAGAAGACTACCTACATACATAAAACAAACAAACCCCTCTAAATTCCTTGCTATCAAATGCATATTATGGAATTTGGGTCAACAGGACTGAAATTACTTCAAGGTAAGCAAAGAACATTTATTTTTTTACTTTGAGAACTTCTTTTATTTGTTTTGATAAATAAGAATTTAGAAATCACTTCTGATTTCAATTTAGCGTACAGTCAGTTAATCCAATTAAAAAGAGCAGAAGCTGCTTACCTTCACTGCAAATATAAAAACTCACACACAAAACCAGAAATACGACTGCAAAATTATGGGACCAGAGGTATTTCAACTTTTTTTTTTCTTCCTCCAATGTAAAAAATCCCACAGACTTTATTTAGAAATTTATTTTA
>VZRQ01003532.1:284286-387234 GCA_013397975.1 Machaerirhynchus nigripectus | reverse complement strand
CGGCTCCTGCGCGCAGCCCCCCTCTCTTTTATGAGCAGCGAGGCGGCAAAACGGCAACGGGGGATACCTGGAGGAGCATTTCTTCCCCGGGTTTATGAATGGCACTGACATGGAGGAAATACCGTTTCAGAAAGTCAAGACCAAAAGGAAGAAGTGCTGCCACTGCTGCTGCTCCCCGCCGGCTGCCGCGGCGTCGGGAGCGGGAGCCGGGTTGGGGGACCCCCCTCCCTTGCTGCTGCTGGATGCCATCGCCTGCGAGGACGAGTTTGACTGCAAGGAGCTGGAGGCTCTCTTCCAGAGCTACAACCTGAAACTGGAGCAGACGTCCACCCTCAAGGCGCTGGCCGTCCTCATCGTGCTCACCGCCAGCCTAGCCCTGGTGGAGCTGCTCTCCGGTCCCAGCCTGACCATCTCCAAAGGCTCGCACCCGGTGCACTGCATCATCTTCCTCTCCCTCTTCATCGTCACCAATGTCAAGTACCTGCAGGTCACCCAGCTGCAGCAGATCGTCAAGCTCACCTTGCTCTTCAGCTTCACCTTCTCCTTCCTCTGCTGCCCCTTCTCTCTCGGCGCCTACGGCATGGAGCCGCCCAGCGCCCCCGAGCAGGGCATGTGGCAGCTCATGCTGGTAACCTTCGTCTCCTACTCGCTGCTTCCCGTCCGGACGCTGCTGGCCATCGTCTTCGGGCTGGTGGTGTCCGTCTCCCACCTCATCGTCACCGCCACCTCCGTCAGTGCCAAGCGGCAGCGGCTCTGGAGGACGGTGAGAGAGGCCGGGCCGGGCCGGGCACTGCAGCACCGCACAGCCGCGCGGTGCCGGCCCTTCGGGGGGAGGGAGAGCGGAGAGGCGCGGAGATGCCCCGGGCGGCGGCGGAGGTTGCGCGCCCCCCGCGCAGCCAGCCCGGGCGGCGGCTGAGAAGTGCCCGGGGTGTCTCCGGCGGGGAAGGGAGAGCGCGCACCTGTGCCTCAGGCGGCTGTGTCTGTATTTCCCGAAAGTTTCCGGGAGGCAGTGGGGGAATAGGGCGGCTCTGGGGGGACGGGACCTCTCGGCTTTGTCTCTTCAAGGAAAACAGGGGAGAGGGCAGGGAAGCCAGCGCTACCGTGCCCCACGCATGGGGCAAGTTCAGAGCACTGCATGCACAGTCAATGCAATACAGCGCCCATCAGTAACACCACCTGGCTCTGTACAAACTTGGCACAGACAATAAGCTGCGTGTGGTAATAACACCTCCACCGAGTTGGTTCGTATCCTCGCTGTCTGTCTCAGCCGTGGGCCCTTCGTGCCTATACACAGCACATCTGCGGGGGTGCTCTGAGGAAACTATTTGAAATAGGTGGGACACTCAGAGAGGGAACCCCACCTCGCTGCTCTCGCAGCAAGCGGGGCATTCCCCCTTCAGCTTCTCCAGGGCAGCTGCTGCCCCCTTTCCACAGACATTACCTGCTATGGCAGTGAACTTCCTAGCGGTTCCCTTTCCCCTCTGAATTAATCCAGCAAAACCTCCCTCTGCAGCAAGCATCTTTAGAAACGTGCTGCTGCACTCTCCCCTCCTCCCCCGAGGAGCTATTTATATCCCTGCAGGGCTTTCTCCGGCTGTCGTGGCCTGATGGGCCGCACTTGCAGGGGGAGGAGGATGAGGAGATGCGCGTATAGGAAACGTGTGGGCTGGCAGTCGGGGGTTGCTACTGAAGGCTCTGTTACGTGGTGCGTCTGAACCACTGGGAAAGAGGAATTGAAAATTTTTTGTGTCCTTCCTTGCATGCATTGATTATGCCTGCCCTCAGGAGAAGCACAGGGGTTCTGTGCTCCAGATTGGTGTTAAACAACAATTTAATGCATAATTGAAGTACTTAGTACATGACTTCTGCAAAATCCTGGTATTATTCTCCATGACTGTGTAAGGCTCTGTTGTGATGCTAGGACCTACGCAGCTGACACGGGCATAAACACTGGCATAAGCAGGATTGTACACCTTTGTGCCCAGAATTGTGAATTCCTGGATCCTTCTTCTGTGCTCACACAGACACACACACCCCAGTGTGAGATACATGCACAGAATAGAGATACACAGGGACAATCACTGAGTGGGGTTACTGAGACAAACAGGATTATTGATGGCTTCATGCTGCTGAGCTGGTGGACAAAATAAATTGTATATTTTGAAGGGGAAGAGAGAGATAAGCTGAGCTTTATGATTTACCCAGATAATCTGATGGTCTATTTTTAAATATGTGATTTAGAGTTTCCATGAGAGGGAGAGCTGATGAAATGCAGGAGCACCGACAGGAGCCTTCCTAAAAAGCATCCAGAAGGATACTAAAAACACTAGAATATTCTCTTTGAATAGGGCTGAAGATAGCTTTTTTTGCTGGAGTATCAATTAGTCCTTATGGGAGTCCAGGCTATCCTGGCTCCCCTGACACAGGCAGACTTTCCTTGATGCCAAGCTGCAGCTCAGTGTGGCATCTGCTCTTCTAGATGAATAACATAAAGAAGCTGACAATAACGTCTGCTCACTAAATTATCTAACCAAGGTCGTGAATGCGAAACATTTTTAAGAGAAAAAATCTGCTAGCTCTCTCCCTTCACACTACTTAAACTCAGTTATTCAACAGGCAAGAAACTGGCTTAAAAATGCATAGAAATCATTGACTAACATCTGATGTAACACATGAATGTTTCTTCTTCATCACCATCTCCCCCTGCCAGAGTAATTTCAGTGGTTTGTATGCAGTCCCCAAAGCAGTATGCTTTGCTGATAACAGGAGGCAGAAACCAGCTCAGATTCAGGCAGAATAACTGGTCTGAGAACTTGTGTCAAACAGAAATGCACACTGATATTTGGCATATTTGCAAGGAATAAGTCTTCTGATTTGAAGATCATCTCCATGTATGGAAGGGACTTTCCCCTTAAAAAGAAGATATTTTTTCCTTTTCCAAAGAACAACTTTACAATGGTTTGAAATTTAAAGGTATGAAAAGTCTGCATCATCTGAATTTTATTTGCTTGGCCTGAGAGCAGCTGAGCCTTTTTTGTAAAGGCTAGAATGGACCTTTTCTTGCAACTGGGATCTGCTTCCCAGACACTGGATATTATCATGATGGCCCCAGTGCTTGTAGACACAGCGTGCAGTTGGTGTGTCAGGGAAGCAGGACTGGTCTATGCAGAGCTGCAATAGCATGAAAGGCTCTGTTCTCTCTCCTAACCCCTTGCTCCCTAGCCCCAAGGAAGTGGATGAATTTAAATTTTTAAACAGAAATCTGAAGTATTTAAAAATGCAGAAACACCTGCACCAATCACTGAGACTGGTATTCTGTTAAAGAACTCTGAATTTTTTGTGATTCAGGCAGGGAATCAACTTGGGTTCAATTTTATTTTTGTTTAGCCTGAGCTTTAAGAGACTGCAGATCTAGTAACTTCCATTTAAGTTAAACTGGCAGTTTGTCAGCAAGACCAAGCAGTTTATGTTGTTTCAAGTTCAACCCATTAAAAAACAGGCATAGCTAAGTTAAGGAATTTTTTCTGAAGTGAGCTTTTAAACGCACATCTTCTATTTCATGCACTCTGAGGAATCCCCATTTGCAAAAGCCTCACTAGCTTCAGTAGTGCCCAATTAGAACCTGAGTGGGCCCTGTGGAATGCTTAAGACTTTCTTCCTTTTAAATGTACAAATTCTCTATGTAATAAAACCAATGCTTTTTGTGGCAGAAGTTTGTCATGACGTCTATTGAGTAAAACACATTTAATTTGCAAGTGATAGTTTTCTGACAGCACAGTATTGTCTGTGGAGATCGTGCCATGCCATGCCATGCCATGTCGGAGGTGTGACACAGGTATGTATAAAGGCAAGAGGAGAGCAGGAAAGCAAGTATGGGGAGTAATGAGAGTCAGGGGAGTAATGTGAAAGAACTTGCGCTTCATCTTTCCACTCAGTAGCTGGTTTGTTCATCAAATGAAAGATTCCAATCTACTAATATGTCCTGCTCAATTCTTAATAGAAATATAGTAATATATATAAAATAAAGTGCAATATCAAAAATATGCAAAGTCCTTAAGGGCAACCTTGATCCCATTTGGGATCATATCAAAAGACATGCTGACTTCACAGCTGATACTTCGTGTCTTATCTGACATTGTGATAAGGATGTAAATGGTGTATATAACCAATATCATATTGATCATGTTAGTTGGATTCTTTCCGTCATAATCATGGAACAAAAATGCTCCTGCCATATAAGCTGACAAAGTATCCATAGATGGCTGAACCTACAAATGAAGTTTTAAAAGCTTGGACTCTTGTCTGGGTTTTTCTTTTGTTTTTTTTCCTCTACAGATTCCAGATTTATGTTAGGTGCTTCAGAGCCCTTACCGAAATACAGAACACTGCCCAAAGGAGCTTAGTATAATTTTTGTTGTAATGCAGTGAGTGGGTGTTAGAGACATGAAGACCAGATGGGGTAAGGAAGGCAAAGGCTGCTCACAGAAATTACTCAGTGGTGGCATGTGCACCGTTTCGTGTCTTACCATTAAATAACTTTTTTGTCCCTCTAAATATTTTTGTCTCCTTTTTTAAAAAAATGTACGCTTATTTCCAGAAAATTCAAAACTAAATCGTACACCAACAAAGTGCCCTCACACATCACAGAAATCTTTGTGAAAGACCAAATCTTTCATGAAAAACAGAATTACAGCGTGAGTAACAAAGAGCAGAAGAAAGAATGGTGCTATCATAAACTAGCACAAATTTTTTTCAGAAGTGTGGTGAAACAAATGTAGGTTTTTGTTAGTTTGTTTGCTGATTTTTTTTGGTTTTTTTTTGCCTGCATTTAAAACTGATTTTATGCATGTACATGTATTTATTTATTTATGTGATAGCACTTTTATTGATTCAGCAAGTACCAGAAATTGTAGTTGGGATTAGATAGACTGTGTAAAGGATAATGTGGGGGAAATTGGTGTAATTTATTAAAAATAATGAATTTATTACTTAGAAGTTTATTTTATCTTAACTATTTGCAGGTTAGTGTAATAGTATAGACTATCACAAGGAATTGTCATGCCAGAGATAATCTTATTTCTGCTAGTGTTTAAAAGGTAATTAATGAACACATCACTGACAGAACTGGTAATCTCTACACCTTTGTCTCTCACACAGAAGGCAGAGTCTACTAGCCTAATAAAAAGGGTTTTAAGTCAAAGACAGCTCAGCTCCATTGTTATTATTATTTGGTGCAAAACTCTGGTTTTCTCCTTCATGCATATAAAAAACTGGTGAGGGACTGTACTAGTTCATTCTTTGTGATGCTTTTCAAATATTAGTATCAAGAATTTCTCTAGTATTGCAACCATACCTATGCACTAGGAATCTGTTTGAATTCACTATTTTCCTCTCTTTCCAAAGATGGGGAACACTGTTTTTAGAGTTTCTCCATATCTGTGTGTAACTCTAATTTTCATTTTATATTTAGTCCTTACCGAAAGATTGTTAAATGTTTGGGGGGTTGGGGGTTTTTTCCCTTCCTAGTCAAAGTGGTATCTTAATTTGTGGTATAGGCTTTGCCAGGTATTGACCACAGTCCTTTTATCTAGGGGCTGAAGTATAGGATTTTCTATAGAGTGTAGAGTTCAGGGTCTTTTTTCACATAGAGATTAGTATGCTCTTGGCTTCCTGAGTCTGCAAACTGCTGATACTGCTACTCTTCGTGAGTTTCCAAAAATTAACAGGTTCTGCATGGTTGAGAAACAAGAAGCCTTTGAGAAACTGTCAAGAATCATACGACTTGGAGACATAGTCAATAACAGTTTATCTGAGAAGTTTAGTTGTTATTAATAGGCAAGATCCCATTATTACTGAAGAGAAAGAGGGCTTCTATTCAAAAAATGTTTTAATAATAATAAAAAACCAAGCTAATACTGTTTTATACTCAGTTTCTACCCATTTTCCTTGACATTAGGGTCTCCCTTCCCCTGCTTCTCCAAGCTGTAATAGTGGTGGCTTTCATTCTGCTGGTGGTGTTGCCTATATTAGGAGCATCTGGAGTCTTTCACAGGAAGGAAGGGGATGTTCATGTTAATGTTGCTAATATGCATTTCTCTTCCTTTGTTGGTCTACAGCTCCATGTTTCATCCAAATTTTTAAAATATGTTCTATGTATGTTAGATACTTGTTCTATGTTCTCTTTGTTGCAACTAATACCAGATCTGTGCATCTTTACATTCACATTTCTGTAACTGACCACTGAGTGTTGCGGTGTGTAGGTTTCCTGTGGTGGCATGGCATGCCACAACCTTCCAGGAGAGCGCTGTGGGGATCTCTTAGGGAAAGCAGCCATGCTGCATCCTGTAGCCTCCTCCAGGCTGCCTCTCACTTGCTCCAGCTGGCTGTGACTCTGCAACACGATGATGATAATAAAGGAGATGAGAAGACTCACCACATGGGGACTGGAGGATCTTTATTCCATGCTGGCTCCCAGAAGCCTAGAGCCAGCACATGTGCTGACTCCCAAAGGCAGAGAGCCAGCACATGGCATGGCTAGAGAGGGGAGATGTTGACAGCCTGATCCCCAAAGGCAAGAGAGGATCACATGGCCTGTAGCCGTGGTTTTGTCTGGGGACAAGGGGGGGTGGAGAGCTCATGGACTCTTAGGGCATAGGGACAGTACATGGGTGAAGTTGGGGTAACAGAATCAAGGGGAGAAACCCGAGGGAGTGGAGCACTAGGGGCGGGGAAGGGAGGAACAATGTGGGAAGAAGAGGCATTTAGTAAGAGGAGGAGTGGGGAAATGCAACACCACAATTGAGGAGTCTTTTTTATAGCTGTGGGTGTTACCTTCAATACCAAGTCTATGTTGCACCTTTTGTAATCCCATGCTTGTACTCTACACCATCTCCTGTGTCTCCCCTTCTCAAGGTCTGTATTGTGTTTCCATAGGCCTACATTTCTGCATAGTACAGCAGTGTGTTTTAGTCATAAAACTGTTGTGCTACCATACAAAGATAAGCAAAGTAACCTAAATGAACCACAGAGATCTGGTCAATTAGGGTAAAATGTTTAAACCATGTAAAACAATGTGCACAGGAGTAAAAAAAAAAAAAAAAAAAAATTGCAACCTGAGAAGCTAAACTTTTAGCCCAGAACAAGCCTGGTGGCATGGCCAAGTCTGGAGACCTTGCAAAGTCAGTGCATAACTTATGGCTTTCTATATAGCAGTGGCAGTACAGCAAGAGCAATGGCAATACAGTATTACAGGTCTGTATGGTTGCATTCCTTTTTAACCTGTGTGGTTTAGACTGTCTCCACATGTCTTGTTACTGCTTTTATTTTAATGCTATCAAAGTGAGCCAACGGGTGTTTTCATTTCAAAATGGTAAAATGTTATTGCCTAGACCCTGTTTTATAGCAAAACATTCCATGTAATATTGGTAATTAGGGACTGTATTTCATTTACATACTTATTGTGTGGAAAAGTAGTTTTCATGTGTGTTTGTGCAGCTCTAAGCTCAGGGGCTACCAATTTTGGTTTAAAGATTTTTGATGGTTCTATGGGATAAGTTATCAAGTGTTGTGTTGGCTGAACTAGCAGCTGTGGTGGCCGGGGGGCCAAAGAGCCCAGGCATAGAGGGAACCCATTGGTGGACCAACTCTGAAGTTTGAGACCCCCCCACACCCCCCCATACCCTGTAACTCAATAAGAAAAGCCTCTCCCATCCGATCTTGTGGCCCTGTGGAGATCAGGTCTGCCTGATTGGCCAGCAGCCAGATGCCCACTCAGCCCCCTGGTTCTCCCCATTGGTCCTTGCTGTGGTACCCCACCTCCTTTCTGTACCCCTTTATAAGAACATTCAGAGCAGAGGCTCGCTCTCTCACTCACTGGCTCGGGCGGATCCGGGCTGGAATAAACTTCAGAACCTCATGTGAGGGCCGCCTCTACTCTTTGCCTCTAGTGCCGCCTGAGCTGGCGAGCTCAGTGTGAGCGTGGCTGCGTTTCCATGGCACAGGTGAGAGAGCTGACTAGCGAGGTGCCAAGAAGCACCGCCAGGGGGTCCTTAGCTAAAGGGTCCCTTTGGAACAAGCAGCAGCTTCTCCATCAACACCCACACAGCGGCAAAATGGCGCCCAATGTTGGGCGCCATTTGTTGCGGTTTGTAATTTCTGTGTTGAAATTGCAAGCCACAGCCTTCCCAGAGAGCGCTGTGGGGGTTTCTTCTGGAAAGCAGCCACACTGCATCCTGTGGCCTCTTCCAGGCTGCCCCTCACTTGCTTTGGCCAGCTGGACTTTGCAACAGAGATGATGATAAAGGAGGCGAGAAGGCTCTCCACATGGGGCTGGAGAAGGTCTTTATTCCATGGCCCCCAGGAGCCTAGTGCTGGCCCATGTGCTGGCTCCCAGAGGTCGGGAGCCAGCACATGGCATGGCCAGGCCAGGCAGAGAGGGGCTGGTGCCCCAAGGCAGAGAGGGCTGCCCCAAAGCAGAGAGCCTTCCCGCCTCCTTTATCATCATCTCTGTTGCAAAGTCCAGCTGGCCAAAGCAAGTGAGGGGCAGCCTGGAAGAGGCCACAGGATGCAGTGTGGCTGCTTTCCAGAAGAAACCCCCACAGCGCTCTCTGGGAAGGCTGTGGCTTACAATATCAACGCAGAAATTACAAACTGCAACAATCAAGGGTTTCTATTCCTTTTTTCTTTAATTTCTTTCTTTTTGAACATGTACATTTGGATAAATTCAGAGCTAAGCTCCCATGAGAAAATGTTGATTATAGGGAATAGTTGTTCTTGATATGTTCTGCCATTCAGGCTGTTCTGGATTCAGGCTTCTAAATATTTTCCCCATCTTTTTTTTTCCCCAGTTATTATACTAGGGCAGTGCTATGCTACACAAAACCAGTGTAATACAACAACTAGGTAGTGCAGATTTCAATTTCTTTTCATCTACTTTAAGCACAGCCCTGAATGTGTGCTTCTCTATACATGGGCCTTACTAACTCGAGCAGAAGTGTTCTTTCTAGCATCTCATTCTGTCAGTTTAGATCCAGTGCATTCCTTCTCTTGCCATTCCAGAAAATATTAGCTAGCATAAAAGAATGTTTTCTGTCTATTATGGTTAGTTATTGTCTGTAACTTTCTCAGATGCAAAAGGCGATATCCTCTGTCTTTACATCTCTTTTCTGTGTTACCATAAAGCGGTACAAACATAACTAAATGCAGGTGGCATGTATGGAAAACCAGAGATGAGCCAGAAAAGCATTGTTTCTTGTTGCTTGTAAGCTCTTGGTGGTGCCAAGAGGGAATAATTGTTAGAAAGTCTATTATAAGTACGGGAAAGGCATGGCTTCACACAGACTTCATGTTCTGATTAATTCATCATGGTATAAGAAAATTTCATCTAGGACTTGAAATGTTCATGGTTTATGACAGGAAGAAGTCAGACAGACTAGTAAGACCCTTGCTCTTGGGAAGGTGACAAAGGAGTGCAAGCAGAAGAGACTGATTCAAGTTATGGAGCTGAGCTTTGTCTTTGCCCTTCTGTGATGGATGGGTCTGAGGGACTATCAATGAGTAGAATGTAATAAATTTTTGGGGGTTTTTTCAAAATTTCCAAATTATGTGATTTTCTTTCTTACTTTCTTCCTCTGGGAAACTTTTCATGGAAGAAATTTGCTTTGCTTCAAATTTTTAAGATACATACCTAGAGGAGGAAACAACATAGTTACTACTTTGTCTAGATGTTTTTATTCTTCATGAATTTACCACATGAGCTGACTCCTGAAATAAAATCACCAAGCACATTATACATACAGAAAAGCTCTTTTCTCCATCAGTATATCAAACAGTGAAAAATCCAAGAAATGTGGAGCTAGTGTGTGGCTCTAAGGCAAGCAATAAAGTGAGACAAAACCACAAGAAAGATGGGTACTTCTTTAGCTCTGGTTCAGGAACTACTGAAATCCTTTGTCATCCGGAGATATGTGCTGCAAGAAATCACCTGTATGTGGCTAGTATGAAAAATGTTATAAAACAATATTTCACTTTAGCACCACCTTTCAGGTATTTGTTCTGGAGCAAGATGTTAATTATTGGGTTCAGTAAAAAAATGGTTGTGCATCCTCCTGTACAGCTTCATAGAAGTAAACATAATTAACTTTTCACAGTGGTTAGCACATAAAATCAAGGAGAGCTTAACTCGGCAGTTGTGGGTTTTTTTCATAGGTTATTCATTCATACTCTACAATGTAACAAAGAAATATTTGTCAATTGCCATAAATCTGCTTATGATTACCTCTTAGAAGATGAAATCAATTATCCACCCACACAAAATTAGAAAATGAAATAACAGTAATAAACCTAGTTTTAAAAAGAGATGTACATAAAGTATATCCTTAATTTGAGTATCATCAGGCTGAAAAAGAATATTGTGCTTGAGCAGAACTTGTGAAATTTGTTCACAAGAAGTTGAAAAGAGGCCTATGCCTTCTAAGGAGTTTCCCTTTCTTCCTTTCTTCCTTTCTTCCTTTCTTCCTTTCTTCCTTTCTTTTCTGCCTTCCTTCCTTCCTTTCTTCCTTCCTTCCTTCCTTCCTTTCTTTTGACTTAATCTGTATAAAACACAATGTAGCGAAATGAAGTTTGAGGTAAATTGATCACTGTTCGTTCAAAGGTGGAGGATGTTGGCCTGAGCCTCATTTCACTTTTGAAAGCCGAAAACCATCTCACAGGGCTTCGGAGAGATTTACCTGATGTGCCAAAAATTATTCTTGCCTGTAACAAATTCTTCCCAGGATGTTTTAACTAAACATGTACATCATTTAATGTGAACTATATAGAAAGTGAATATCTGCTTGTTTATGAAATGACATGGAAGTAGTAAAGGCAGTGTAAAGTTGTGGCCAAACAAGCACACAAGAGACAGAAGCTGTACCAGGATCAAATTTCCACAGTTGCAGGTTGTCTCTGGAGTCTGCTCTGCAGACTCCTGGTCACTGCTGTCATGGCTGTCAAAGATTTGAATGCTACTCTCACCTGGTGGTGAGATCCCAGAGCTGTGGTGCTGTGCTCTGGAAAGTGAAGATTACCCCTCATGGATGTCCTGTGTGATTCCTGGTACTGCACCCTGCAAGCTGTTGTGCTGATCTCTCTGCTGATCCATGCTGGTTTAGTGTAAATCAGCTGTCACTTCAGGGGCTGTGGGAGTTGAAGAAGCCTAATTTTAAGTTCATAGTTGGATTAGCTACGATGAATGCTCTGTCATTCCTATATGCTTTGAAATATAAGGAATAATGATGCTTTTCAAAACAGAGAAACAAACTGAGCACTATCTCCATGTTCAGTATGTGAGTTTCCTCTTTCTACTGTCAGCTGTGTAAATGACAGTGGTGAATGATAGCTGCTTGAGTTCCCCCAGATGTAAAAATTACAGTAGCTTATTTGGCCTTCTCCATGCAGCTCTCTCTATTTAAGGCAGCAGTAGGTTGAGGAGATTGCAGCTGCATTAATTTGCCTCATCTGTCAGTCAAAATAAACTGCTTTATCAATAGTCCGTTTCTTCTTGCTTGCACTATTAAAAAGGTTAGTCTCGTTTTTGCCTTTGAAGAGACCACAGCCTGAAGAGGGGTTTCCTACTCTAAACTGCACTTCGCAGTACTGATTAATGTTAACACAAAGGCTGAAATGGATTTGGTAGGAGAGTAGTGTGATTTTCTACCTGACAGAGCATACTCTTCTTATAATAGCTTCTGGAATATTCATCACTGAAAAGGATAATGATGTTTAAGAGGAAAGAGTGGGCTTCTTTTGCTGGATTTCCTTAGCTTGCCTATGGGCAATGAAAAATGCACTTTTCTTACTCTCGAGTCTTAGAGAAATACTCTGAAAAAATTAACAGTTTGTATTTTACAGTTAGGATGAACAGAAGTACTGAAATGGGCAATGTCTGCTTGTAAAGCTATGAATTATTCTCTATCCTTAACTGATATTTTTGTAGCAGTGCTAGTGTATCATCAGAGGATGTAATAATTTAATTTTTTTTTTTGCTTGCTTTTTTTTTCTTTTCCTGCTCCTGCTTTTGTGCAACCAGTCCCTGCCAGGTTTTTGCTGATTACTGTGGTTCTTGTTGCAGTACCGTCTACTGAATTTCTCCCAAAAAGGAGCATCAACCAGATACAAAAGTGAGAATATTCTTCTGGGATGGAGATTACTGCAGAAAGGAGGGTGATCTTTCCTAATTCCCCTAAGGGTACATAATATTCAGCTCCAAGAATTTGTCCCTCTTGTCTGTTAGTGAGTCTCTAGTCATGCACCTCTGTTCCAAATCTCTTTGCCATCATTTGAAAAAGTCCCATTTCTTCAGCACAATCTGAGCTTAGATACTGATCATAAAGATTCTTCATTCTCTTGGGGAAAAAATGTAATACCTAAGGTAGGGAGAAATTGTCTTTCCTACAAAACGTCTTATGTGCTCCTGAAGATGTCTTTGAAGTTTACTAAGAGTTTCTGGTCCTCTGTAAATGTAAGGATCTGACATGTAAATAAACCATTATCTAACATTCTCAAAGAAATTATCTTCACAGGGATACATCAGCTATTTCAGCTCCTTTTTCCTTGTGTGTGACAGTTGCTGCCATTCCACTCATAAAATAGAAAAAAACTGAAAAAGGAAAGATTTACAGCTACTTTGTACAGTTGAAAACATTTTCCTGAAGTTGTAATTTTAAAAAATGCATTTGTAAAGCTGATATACTACTGAGTTGCAGTGATCTTACTGTGCACAATCCTAAATGCAGATGGCTGTATTCAATGGTACCAACCTTGGAAAAGAGCTTTTTTTCTTCCTTATTGCAAATAAGGGGTTCAAGAGTGGAGGTGTATGAGGGAAAGGTCTTTTCTTCTTTAGAGCCACGTATCAAATTTAGGTTTGTAAAGTTCAAGTTTCTTTTGTATCTAAAGATATTTTGATGATCTGCCAAAATGTGTGAGCAAGACTGATGCCACTAGTCCAGTTTCTGATATGAGAAAGTGAGTTATTTATGTACCATCACTGTTGTATTTATATACCATCACTGTTGGTAACTCAGCAAGCCTGGCAAACTTAAAGTTGTTCCTCGGTCTGTGGGCAAACATGAATGCTGTTTTGCTAAGATTGCTTATGAGATAATATGTATGTCTTATGTGGAATTGTAATGAAAGTTCACAGGGCCTCTGCACCGATGGAATTAGCACATATAACGACAGAAAGCGAGGCAATCCTGCTTCCAGGGCATTACAGAGTCTGCTGCCATATTTGACTTTTAACATGTTGGGTAAATACCATTACTCTTCCAGTAGCAAAAGTCACATTGACCCTAGAGCAGTCCCAAGGAAGACCCAAGGGCTTTGATTTGTCAGCAAATGCCAGCAGTGCAACATGAAAGTAGACTCTGGGTTCAGTATGAGCTAATTCTGTGTAACATGGCAATAAACACAGAGTATTTAGAGGGTGTAGGTTTTTTTCTTCAAGGAATGCTTAAGCTATCTGGAAACTACCAGCTACAGTAGTTCAAATGCTGGCATGAGGCAGGCTGTAGGGGAGTAGATAAAGAAGAGAAGACAATTAGGAGTCAGATTACTAATCCTCAGGAGAAATATTTCTCTCTCTAGCATCTGAAAATCTCTCAGTTGTTTTCAGAGTTGGTTAAACTGTCTCCAGTTGAAAACCTTCTTGGGATTGGTGTAGATGTCAGAGGTCTACTGGTGGCTCGGACATAATACTGTATCACTCTACCACATAGCCGTTGCAATATTAAAAACAATTGTAGATGCTGATTGATATTATCAGTCTGAGCAGTTTCTGGGTTCAGCTTTGGGGAGTTTCATGTGACAAAGGAGTACTGTATGAAAAATAGGATCTAGTTAGCTTTCTTGGTCTTTGTCCAGCAGATAGAATACTTCATTTCTTACACCTCTGCTGCCCTGTCTAAATGAGTGCATTTCTAGTCCAGTACACAAAGAATGGAGGAAATTCTTTTCAAGACAAAATTGCTGACATGTAAATGCGTAGTCCATTTAACAATTAGTAAACGGCAGAGTCATGGTTCCACTATCCCTTTTAAGGATTAATTTAGTCCTTGGACACACTGGAATGTCAGTGTCAGTCAAACATAATGCCAAAGACAAGAAAAAACCTGCATTTTGCACCAACCTCTTGATGATGCTTTCGGCGTCTGAAGCACACTGTTCCAGTGTTGGGTGCTCCATGTACAAACTGTGCCAGTTTTGTGTGTGCAAACAGAACAGGAACTCCAGCTAATACATCTTCTCCTCTGATTCAAGCAAAACTGCAGCACAATTCTTTACGTTCAGAAGAGGAGAGACGTGGTGACAGACCTTGGTGCACTCACTTTCTGCACTGTGGAGTCACTCCTATTCTAGGTCAGCTGTGCCTGTGCCTTTCCTAAGAGTGGGTAGCACTCTGTGTTGTCCCACCTAAGGCATGCTTTTGGGAATCTGTCAGTCAAACTTAGTTGTGTGAGTTTAGAAACTCTGTAACAGCCAGGTATATTTTGTCGATACAGCCTTCTATGTTGTAATCTCATCTCTGTGTGGATCATGAAGTGGCATTAAAGTGCTAACACACAGATCAGATAAAAGGAGAGGTGATGAAGCCTGGTGGTAACTGGTGATATCATCACATCTGCTGTTTATGTCCTGAATAGTAAACTTGGAAACCATTAGTAGGTGTGATGACATGTGATGCTCAAGTAATGTCCTCTGAATAGGAATCAGAAATAGCTTACATCGAAAGACAGTGTCCAGACTTTGCTTAGACTCCAGGAATATCAGATATCCAGAGTCTATTAGGAAGGAAGTCTCACTGGTGAATGGTTTGGGTTAAACAATAGTTAAAAGGGCAGCTGTTTCTTTATGGGTTTCAAGAAACCAGCTTTTAACAGCCTAATTTTACTCTGAATCCATATTTTAAAAAACTAAAAAAAGTAGTCTCATGCACGTGGGTACACCCCCTTATTCACCAGTTTTCACCACGCCATAACAGTTGAATCCCTTCACTGAGTGGAGTGGGAAGCTGCTAGTGTGAATTAGAACCAGCCAGGTAGGAGGGGCTTCCAGATGGATGCCTTCTCAAGTTGTCTTCACACCTGCATAGGCTTCTGTGCCGGCATGAAGAGACTGTGAAAAGGAATGAGCAACCAGTGAAAAAAAAAAGGTCCAGAAGTGGTTATTTTTTACTGTTCTGTCAGTTTATGTCCTCATGTAACAACAGCCACATCGTATTTACTGCTACATGAACTGCAGCAGGAATAGTCTTAGCCTGATTACATCTTTTGTAAATGCAGCCTAACTTAATACCTAATTATATGTGTCTTAATTTAGATATGGATTTTTGGAAAATACTTAAAACTGGTGTTATAACTAAATGTTGGTTGATTTAGTATAGGTGTTAAAACAATGGCTTTCATTGATGGATCCTGGAACAGTTTTCAGCATAGGTTCCAAATATTATTAAGCAATTTGAAAACATAAATTACTGTTAAGGACCAAAAATTATATTTTCTTACGTTTCAAAAACACTTGAAAAGTAATTCAAGGATCCCCACTGAAACCATGTATATAGAGGGAATAATTTGCTAAATTATACTGAAAAAAAAAGAAGTTACGTTTAAAAATGGTTAGAAGCAAATAAAGTTGTGTAAACAATTTGGATTCCTACAAGGTGCCATCTTTAAATGTCTAAAAACTTAAAAAATTGCATCAGTGTCCATAAAGAAGTGGACCATTTCTAACCAGTATGTTGGCCTCAGTGAATGAGTCATGGAATGCATTAGTTCTAGAGCGGGGAATGTGCCTGGTATCGAGTACAGAAGATACTACATGGAATTTTGATATGGGAAACCAGTGGGCTTTGCATGTTAGCTTGGAAATGTTATAGGAATATGTTGTTTCTTTCAGAATGGGCAGAAACTATCTTCTCCCTATACAAAATAGGCTGATTCTGTCTTACACTATTACTTTGGCTATATTTGTTTCTAAATACCTGAGTTACAAAGCAGACCCTCAAAGAAGGCCTCAATTTTGATAGCAAGAAGATACCCTGTAACAACCTGTGCTTTTCAGCACTGTTGCATCCAGTCACATCAAGAGCTCAAGATTTACAATCTGTTTAAATTTGTCTTGCAGTGTTTTTCAGGAAGAGGTCTTGCACAGTACTGTTGTTGAATGTATTCAAATAAAGGTGTCTTGCAGAAAATTCACTGAAAGCACAAAAGAGTGCTTTCTGAAAATTAGTGATGCAGTGCTGTAAAATACACTAGTACTGTATCCTGAAACTAGTCTCACTTTGTAGTAGTGTTTCAGGAAAGACCTACTTGCTTAAGATGCTTCTTTCCGAAGGACTGCTTTCTCATTGCTGCTGAGAAAACACTAACACAAAGCGAAGAAGGGATTGCTCACAAGCCTTACATATCAAATTCTAGGCTGAAATTCATTATGTCTTCGTATTATTTACCATTGATGTAATGGTAATATCTACAAGTGCCAACTCTGATGAGCTTCTCAATTTACTGCTTGCTAAGTACAGGCAATTCGTATTTCTCTGCTAGACATAGCAAAGAACAGGAAGAAGTCTAAGGGACAGAGAAGTGAGATGATTTTCCAAAGCTCAGAGGTCAATCAGAATAGATTGGAAGTGTCCTGACTTCAGCTGCAGTTGACTGGGACAAGAATTTAATAAGTAACAACTTCATCTTAAGCATCATAAAGCCCCAAGGAATAGTTTACAATATTTCCATTTCCTCTGGGCTAAGCCATACTGTCATGTTTTCTTTTCAATTACTTTGAGATAAACCTTTTCCTCTGGTCTGCATGACTTGGGGCAGGATGTTCATAAAAGAGTGAGGAGTTTCATGTTACAGTTAAATGGAGCATGTTTATGAGCCACTTAATCTTTTTTTTTCAATGTATTTGCTTCAGTGACTTTGTTATTAACTGCATAAGATGTAAATGAAAGGTTGAATTTGTTTACCCAAAGCCATGACATGATTGTGCACAAGAAAGAATAGCTATTCATCTATATATTTTCAAAAAACAATCAAAACTTTTTCATTTAATTTTTTTTCCCTTTTGGAAACTACAACTATATTTTTGAATATATTTCCATCTTGGTTTAGAACAAAACATTCATATTTTGTACAGTTTAATGGCTATCTATTATAATTCTGTATACAAAATATAGTGTGATAAAGATGAATGGCAACAGGCCAGAGCATATTGTGTTTTAATTATGATAATGGTAATAAACTTACAATAAGCAATGGAAAATCAAATTTAAAATGGCCTTTAAATGCTCATTATTTTATTTTCTGTTTGCCATTTCTAAAGAACTATTAGCAGTTTTTTTGGAGGCAGTACAGTGGTTTGTCTGCAGACGATTTGGGCTTCATTTTGTTCCACAACATAAAAGAAGTAGATATAAGATGTGTGTACTTGAGAGGAAGCTTGAGGGAGTCACTGGTTAGTCAAACAAAAAACAAGAGGCAAACTGTTCTGTAACCCATGCTAACAGATTATAACTCCCATGAGCAGCTTCACAAGTCTTGTGAGTTAGAAGAACTTTGCCGTGTACGTTATACACTTTTACCTGTGTCAGTATGCTTGGCAGCACATGACTGAAGCATACTTAAGCACAAAAATCAAAATTATCAAAGAATAGTTAAAATTTTATGATGTGAAGAATATAACTGACTTTGTTTTGTAAAATATTGTGAAAAAGTACCATTTTCCTCTCTTTGATTTAATTTGTGAAAATTTCACTGTGCTTGCTTTTTGCTATTTGAATAATACATTTGAGTATTGCAAATGGTCTGTAGTGCACAATAGCCTACACAAAGACAAAGCATATTTATTCTGAAAGTTATTGAAAGAAATATCCTGCCTCTTTTTTATTTTCTCTCTTTCCTCATTCAGTTTTTCCCTCCCAAAGGAAATGAGTCAGAGGATTCTCAGTTTCTCTTTCTGTCTCTTTTCCTTGTTAGTGTTCTTGCATAGACTTCATAAAAATTTTCCCTCATCTCTAAGCATCTCTATGACCAGGGGAAGGTCTCTCTTTTTGATATATTTTTGGATTTTTTACTACACAAGTCATAAATATAAATTTTTGCATCTTGTCCTCAACTTCTGCTTGTGCAAGACCCTCAAAAGAGGATTCATCTTGGGACAGCTTCCATTCCTAGCACTTTTCAAGGATAGAAATTGATGCAGAAATGAGAAAAATCAAACGGGTATCTTTTTGACTGTTCTGCTTCATTCTGGATTTCATTTCACCCAGTGACTTCAGTGGTGGGTTTGCTTGAGTATGAGCATCAAGGCTCCCTTATAAACTTTTTTTAAGTTCAGAAAAAAATGGGAAATGTACTGGCACTTTCTGCAAGGTGTTTTGTACAAGATAAATTTGTGAACCTCTGATAACAGATGAAAGGCTGGGGTTTTTTCATGGTTCTTGGACAATAAAAAGCTCTTTCTCGGCCTAAAACAAAGACCATTTTGTCACTAAGTATTTAAATGAAACTATTTAATTTTAGCTTTCTGCATCTTATATTTTTTCTAAGAAGATCTTCTTTAGTCTATGATTACAGAGTATGTCCTAATCTGATGGAGGTTTCTGGATGCAACCTGAGGGTCGTTACTGAACAGCAGTAAACAGAAAATGCTGAAAATATTTAAACTGTTGTTATTCCTTTTATGAATTATTTTTGCCTTGAATTTGGTTTGAAGTTCTCTGTGTAACCCTGACCAGCAAGTATAATATCCTAAGTGTGTTCCTTGTGACTTTCTAAACATATCAAACTTCTTGAGTTTCTTTGGTTTGCTTCTTGAAAGATCATTTATCATTTGCTGGGAAAAAAAAAAATACACCACTCAACATTCTTAAAGTGAAGTTTGGATTTTTTGTGAATAAATATTCTGTGACAGTGCTTGTCCTCTGAAGCTTTGATGCAAATGTTAAAAGCCTCCAGGACAATATAAATTACGGCCCTTTACAAATATAGTTTCCAAGGCAACTAAAGGGCCTGCTGTTTCAGAAACACTGTTCTCTCCAGCAGAAGCATTTGTCTGTCTGCTGGAAGATTATTTTACACTTAAGCATGTTAATTTCAAAATCATATTCCCCCTGTGAAAAAAAAAAAACCACTATCATCTTCATTCAGGTTTGGACTATGAAAGTAAGGCATGGAAATGTGTACAACTGCACTTGTAAGTGAGGTTTGGGCTATAAATATGACCGGTGTGATACAAGAAAACTGGCAGAGTTCCTTGTGTGGTGCAGCAGTATCCTTCCTTTGCCACCCAGCCAGGGACTGACACACAGCTCCTTCTCAGTACTACACTGTGCTTTGCCACTCCTGTCTGTTGGGAGATCACTGCTGAATCTCAGATCAGGCTTTTACTGCTGTTCAGTTGTGGAAAGGGGTTAACAGAATGTATTTGGGCTTTGGCTGTGCAAAAGTGTATACATTGCTTTTGAATTCAACATGTATACTTCCTGTGTGAAAAAGGTGATGGTGTTAATGACCTTTATTCACAATCTCCATGTGCACTCATACACCGCTTGACTAACATCCTCTTTGAACAATTTAATTATTTTCGATAACTAGCAGCATTTTCAACCTTTGGGCTCTGAATTCTTTGTTGTTATTGTGCCTTTTTGTGATGTACTACTCCACGTGATAACAGTATTACAAACTTGGCTTTTGCATGGCCCAATTAAATATTGATACAGCACCAACAGACAGTGTCTAAATTCTACCATTCTCATATGGTGCAATCAATGTTGTATATGAGCAGTGTATTAATTGACTTGACTGGACTTTAATGATAGACTAAAGGATGATAGATTAAAAGTCAAGACCAAAACAAAGATGAAAGACACTATTTGAGTGACTTTCTAATTGTGCTTTGGGTGATGTACTTCCAGTACTTGCAGTGTGATTAGTCTTGGTAAGATTCAGAGAACATGGTAAAAACTGTGGTAACTTTATTATTATTTTTCTTGTGCAACTAAAGAGGTCTTCTAGGCACAGTAATTTTGGGAAATGAAGCAGATCTTGTCCTCAGCTATATTTACATAAGTCTTCCTGATTTCTGCACCAAGGGCATTCATGCATATCCAAGTACTATACAAAACAATGACCTAGATTAGAAGGTTGTTTTAATTATGCATACTCATTAGTACATTTTGAAGAGTTACTCTGTCTTTTTATTAATTTTAAGTGAGATGAGAACTTCTGCTTATTTATTAAGACAGCTGTCTCAAATGAAGTTATTTCACACAGGTTTAGAGACTCCATTATTTTCTCATTATTTTCTGTCTGTCTGTCCATCCATTTCTTGCTTTCTTTAGTTCTTTTTTTTTTTTATCTTTCTTCCTCCTCACTTTTTCTTACTTTGATTCCCCCTTTCCATATTTATCTTCTCTCCTCCCCCTACCCCCACCTGGTGATAGGAGAAAGAAGAAAACCCATTAGCTATTGTCTTAATTTATTTTCTTCCCTCAGTACAAATGTTGATTTCAGTCTGTTAATGCAGACTGCTCAGATGATGATTAACACAAGACTAGCACATTGGAAAATCTGTAGAAAATTGTACAGGGTCCGTGACCTTCTGTAGGAATGTTTTCTGTGTCATGGATTTTGACTAGAAAAGCCTAAGGAAAAGTAAAGTACAGATTTCAATAATTGCTCTTCTGGCTGCTTGTAGTGTTTCACGGATTAAAGCATTTTAATTTCTGAGGCTTGAAACAAATTCTTTGGTTCTTTTCTCACAGAGAGGCAGTGCCCTGCTCAGGTTTTATCACCAAACTAGTCAGTAAATGTAAAAACATTTCAGCATAAATTTGTAAAAGTATCTTCTACTCACTGTTATGAAGACTAAACATCCCTTTAGAAATAACTTAAGACATGACAGTGACTACATCATCTATTGAATACTAAATTATCCATATATTCAATGAGACGGACTGCAAGGCACAGGTTAAGGTCCCTACACGATTTTGGAGACAGTTAGGCACCCAAAGGCATGTGTGGTTTTGCACCCAAATCAGCACATGGCTGACTGCTTTCAGCTGGTTCATACAACTTCTCTATAACCAGGTCTTTACTAGCAGACACTTAGAAAACCTTGGATACTGATGGAAACTGATTCACATGGAAGCAAATGCTAAGAATAGGCAGGAAATCACTTTTTTATCAGAAAAGTTTAGTTTGATAAATGTCAACTCAGGAATCACTTGCTGTTTCTCAGACTCCACATCAGGAGGGACACATAAAAGCTGTGAAGTACAAATGGATGAAGATAGAAATGGTCCAGTGTCCCTATTACAGAGGGCATATAATGGGCACAGCAAAGCAAAGGTGGTTAAACTCTGACAAATGGCTTTGATTATCTTTCCACTGCAGAAGGAGGTCCAACTCTCCCTGTTCCATGCCAAAAGAAAGCTGGGCTTCCTACTTGCACCTGAGGTGGATACCCATGGACCACTTGTGCTGCAGAAGCTGTGTTACACTAACATTCCAGCTGTGCCAGGGGCACCTTTTAGGACGGCACACTGAAGATACCTTAGCTGTTGAATTCAATGAGGCCAAAACATCCAAAAGGTACCCCATCATGCAACTCCCCACCACCTCGGTAGAATTAGGCCTTTAACTCTAGGCATCAGGTCTTGAAACTGGATAGAAAGATGCAGAAAGAACTTTATGAGCCTGAGGTCTTGTTTTGCATAGGAAGGTCGTGGCAGCTTCATGGGATTGAGTTCCTGCTGCATTGCCATTTGGGCCACACTGCAGTCCCCGCAGGTGTCTCTGTGAGCACCACAGGTTGGTGATTCCCTTAATGTGAACATGAACACTGGCTGCACAGTGTAGAACTAGTGAGTTTGTGATTGGCCTTTGTTAATTATTAGACTATAGTAAGATGTGTTTCAAAGGTCGACAGGAAACACTGGTACCAAACAATCAGACGTGTATACTAAAATGGTACCAGCATAATTGTGCAACTGTATGCTCAGGCAGTAGCAGTAAAAACACAGTGATAGGTGCTTCATTAATTATGAGACCCTATTGAAACAGGAGAGAAAGGTTTGTTTATGCATTCCATAATGAAGGATTTAAGTTTATTCCCTGATCCAGAGTACACTTACCACCATAGCTCCATGTTTGATTATAACTATTTATCAAATATCCCCAGAATACATTGAATTAGTACACTGAAAATATTTTAAAATACTTTTTTTTATATCTACATATGCCCAGTAGCAAAAATAATACATTTTTCTATTATGAGGTCACACAGAAAGAAAGATTTTATCAAACAGAATCACACAGATAAGTGCTATCATTGCTACCAGGAGGGATTGTGATTGGACTATCATGTGGTTGCAACTGCACAGCTTAT
This sequence comes from Machaerirhynchus nigripectus, assembly GCA_013397975.1. Classification (NCBI taxonomy): domain Eukaryota; kingdom Metazoa; phylum Chordata; class Aves; order Passeriformes; family Dicruridae; genus Machaerirhynchus; species Machaerirhynchus nigripectus. Next base: position 364,806 of record VZRQ01003532.1, on the reverse strand, counting down.
GCTTTTTTTTCTTAATCACACTGATGAGCACAAGCAATACAGCATTGGGGCCAGGGATTTCCAGAGCATTAGCAATGGACCTAAGACAGAGTATATGAGAAGTACATGCTAAGTTTTCATGCTAAAAAGTCTGACACTACTGTGGGAACTGAAGGTCTGGATGAGTTAAGCTGGTATGAAGACGTTTTCCTTTTAGAAAAAGATAAATTTATTCGGCTCCACTTGGAAGCTGTATTAGAGCCTGTATGCTCCTGAAAGGAGAAGGTTTCTCAAACTATGATAGAGGAAAGACAACGTGGACTGTAGATTATTCTAAAATAAATAGAGACTGTTCCTTAGTTGTCTCCCACTCGACTGTATATAGCACCACCCCTTATTTAGTAACCCCTATGCAAATAAATGCCAGGAAGACAAATAAAGGGGAAGAGAAGGTCAGACAGAGCTTAATCACACAGAAAAATCAATTTCAATCAACCCCACAAAAACCTTCCACTCTTCTTTTTTCAGTACCTCTTCAGCACTTTTACCCAGAAAATTAAATTCAGTGAAAAAAATTATAAAAATTCCCCAGGAAAGATGTGCATCAGGATTTTGTTGAACTGGGTGGTATGTTGTGAAAATCAGAAAGATGGTCCTTGACTCTTCCTAGATATCTCTTAAGACTCACAGATAAATGTCTTATTCTTGTTCTTGGTGGTAAACAGTAATTATTAAGGCACTATAGTCGGATAACAAATTATAATGGTAATTGTATCATTAATGCATCCATGTTTCCTTAACGTACATGTACGTACATTTAGAATGGAACTGATTTCACAGAAATAAGGAACTGTTCCCTCTGTTTAAAAGCTTCCTGTGTCCCCTGGAAATAATTTTTTATTAGTTTTATTTTCAGTCACCATGACACCATGTCCCTCACCTTCCTCTGAAGGTATGCTCTGCTGTAGTGAGCACTTCAGCAGAGCACTGCCAGTTCTGCTGAAGGATTTGCTGCGTCTCTCTCTGGCACTAATCTGTGCCCGGAAAAGAACTTCTCTTTGTGGCTCAAGGAATGGTCACAGCTGCCTAAGTACAAATATTTGTACTTAGCAGAAAGTGAGGCCAAACAGAGTGCAGAAGGGTTGTAGCAGAAAGAAGGAAGCTGATCTCAAACTGAGTGGTGTAAGGGAAGCATCCAACAAACCAGCTGATTTAGAGGACCAATCCAGTGCGCTGCTGTTTTTCTGTTTGGAATGAAGTGAACCTTACCTCAGGTATTTAAACTGTATGCAATAGCTGAGGGATATCTTTACTCATGTCTTAGAGAATGGGAAGCTGTACTTTCTGTGTGTTTCAGTATTCTTTGGATACATGTCTGGATATCTAGAATTTAATATCACTGTTACCTTCATGGAGGTTATGGTCAAGAATATGGTACATTTAACTATCAAAGAAACTCTTATTTTGTGGCCTGTTACCCACTCACAATTTTGTGCTTGCTTCACTGTGCCTAGTACTGGGTGAATGTTCAGTGTTGTTTTCAATAGAGCTTCTTCCTAGGTATTTTACTGATATCCATATTCTTGGTAGCAGGTTTTGGAAATTGCTTCCCACTCCCTTTCTTTTTTCTCTTTTCCTCTTCTCTCTACATCATAGTGGGATGATCTTTCAATGAAATTAATTCAGGTCCTTGGAATTATGTCAGGCTGTGGTAAACCTTGCACTCTGGTCTACCACAGCAGCAAAAATTAGATGCAGTTATGGTTCTGCATATTTAATAGTAAGAAATTAAACTATTAATAGGTTTAGTGATAATCTTGCCCATGGTCATCACCAAGTGACCACGTGCTGAGTGTGTATGTATGACTGTATGCACTGGCCATACAGTTCAGTAATTGAAGTGATCTGTCATTCCCCTTGAGACTGGCCACGCTGGTCCTGGGAGTGGCAGGGTGAGCAGGGCAGAGCATGACTGTCCGAGGCTGCATCAAAAGCAGTGTGGCCAGCATGTCAAGGGAGGTCATCCTGCCCCTCTGCTCTGCTCTGCTCTGCTCTGGTGAGACCCCACCTAGAGAACAGCATCCAGCTCTGGAGTCCCCAGCACAGGAAAGACATCAATCTGTTGGAGCGAGTCCAGAGGAAGCCACCAAGATGATTAGAAGGATAGAGCATGTCTCCTATGTGGAAAGGCTGAGAAAATCGGGATTGAAGAAGAGAAGGCTTCTGGGTAAACTAATTTCAGCCTTCTAGTTCCTGAGCAGAGCCTACAAGAAAGATGGAGAGAAACTTTTTGCAAGGTCATGTAGCGATAGGACAAGGGGCAGTGGCTTTAAACTGAAGAAAGGCAGGTTTAGAGTAGATGTTAGGAAGAAATTCTTTACTGTGAGGGTGGTAAGACTGGAACAAGATTGCCCAGAGAAGCTGCAGGTTTAGGAAGCCTGTCAGAGGCCTGACATGATTTAGGAATGGTGCTCTCCAATTTAGTACTCCCACTAAAAAAATCACAAGCTGCTCCCCTCCCTCCAATAGGAGGCACACGAAGCAAAGATCACAAGTTGACATAAGAAAACTTACTGGAAACAGCAATGAGGTAAGAAAACAAACAGCAACAATATTAGTAACAAAATGCATAAGACAAAGAAATTATTTAATGCAAAATAAAACATTACTGGACTGTTCTACCTGCCATGTTTTCTCCCACCAGAAGGAATGCCCTTCTCCTCTGAAGCCAGAAGAAAAAGTCCCTTTCCCCTGACCCTGGCAATGATGTGAGGCAGTATCAAATAACATCTGGGTCCTGGCCATGCCCCCTCAGCCATGCCCCGCACCCAGCTACTGCAAAAAATTAACCATGTCCTGAAAAAAAGAAGGACAATTCTCAGAAGTGTTCAAAGCCACTTTTGATGGAGCTCTGAGCAGCCTGGTCTAGTGAAAGGCATCCCTGCCCACTGCAGGGGTTGGAAGTAGATGTTGTTTAACATTCCTTCCAACCCAAGCCATTCTGTGATTCTATGATCAGACCCATGGTGCCACATTGCTCACCACAGTCATTACAGCCCGAGATGGGATGTCAGTGGTGGGGTAGATACTGTCTGTGCCCTGTAGTAGTTCAGCTTCATGGACTACCAAACCAGCTCATATTTTCAACATTCTGTGAACTTAGGTTTTTGCAGTGTGAATTGTATTCTGTTCTAATTCAGAAGTCCTTAGAAGGACCAACACCACATGCAACAACCTCAAACTGGATAGTCCACTGCAGACAGTTCTGCAGTGCTACTCTCTTCACCCTGACTAGATATCCTCTGGTTTCTGATGTCAGAAACAAGGGTAGAACTTAAGAGTCATGGTTCATTAGAGTGAGTGGATGGTTGCTGCATAAAAATCGGACTTTATTTAATAAGTACATCATAAATCCCTTGGCAAGGGTGTATTTTGGAGTAATTGTTTAAAGCAGAATTGTGTAAAAATTTCTTCTGTTTCTAGTTTGGCAAACACTGCCCTTATTTTTCCTATTTTGTAATTAATACTTAGTAAAGAAGCATGTTGACAATAATGTTAAATCCCTGTTGTAAACATTTGAATCCTTTCTGATTAATACCATCTGCATTTGGGAGCATAGCATGTGTATTTCCAGGAAGGTGAGAGTCATTTGCAGGAGTAGACAATCATGATGTACACTCACATTAACATATTACATATGTTCCTACTGCTGCATGGGTTGGCTAAGCACTTAAATAGAAAACCAAATAAAGCATGTCGGGGTATATTGTATATGAATGCATTAGCATCTCTCGCTCACTTGCAAATCTGTGAAACATTGGGCAACATGGCAGGGCAGCATGAAAATTTGGGTTGAATTAAAAGTAATTATAAGTAATCAAGGGCTATTGCACTGATGTTTTGTATTTTACGTGTTTTGATTTTATGGTAATATTTGGAATGTCATGCTAAATTGGATTTAGGAACATATATATGTATATATATATGTATACATATGTAAAACGTAGATGATTATATAACACACAGAACACAGAATCACACACACATATCACTTTGCAATGGATGACTTTGGAAGTAAGTTTAAATTCAAACTCCTTTAAGTAGGTTAAGATATTCCAGTTGTCTGATCAGTGAAATACAGTGACTGACCTACATTTGTGAGGAAGTAATTTTTCTGAAAATGCTGTTCTGACTTTAAAAGGATCATTAGTGGAACATATCTGGCAGTTTAATTTCCATTTTAGATAACTCAGAATTATTAATTAACATATTATACCCAGGCAGACTTCTAATTTCTGCAGAGAAGTGTCTAGGCCTTCACAGCTTGAAAGGCGATAGCCAAAACCAACTATGTAACAAGGGATAACTGTATGGGATGAAACGGATTTGCTCTCCTATGGATTTTCTACTGTGCTATATCAAATCTCTTGACAGGGTTGCAGGGCTGGCGTCATTTCTTTCTCCCTGATCTCTTTTTGGTGTTGGTCTTGGTCCTTTCCCATGTAGTGTCTCACAATGGCATTTCAGGATTCTATCATATATTTGTATATATGAAAACATCAGGTTGGCTGTACAAAACACTGTGAAACTACACTTGTTTCTTCAGAGGTAGCGTCCCACACCTCTCTGTGCTCTGACACACAGGCCAGATGTGTTCAGCTACCAGTGTGCACCAGCCACTACTTGCATCACCAGATGAGCCAACAGCTTGTGCAATATCTGTAATGCCACAGTTGATGGACCTGACATTAGCATTCTTAATGGTTCCAAGCCAGGCTCTGCTTTGTAGCACATCTGAATTCCTCACCAGGTTTGCCAGAGTGGCACTGCAGGGTAAAAATTTTCAGAGCAAACTGCTGTTTGACAAAGAAATCTGGAGATGTGGAAAAAAGTGAGGATTTTTTCTTTAATAGAAGTTGTGCAGGAGTTGAATTAAATATTGCTGAATTGGAACTGTGTGACATATCTTTGCAAGAGACATTTGATTTTTTTTACTCTTCTCCTGGGGTGCTTATTTAAATAGAAAAATGTCATCAAAATACTGCATGATACTCATAACCTTCAGCAACTTCTAAAAACATTGATTTTGAGCTTTGATCTTTTGTGAAGAATTACTCCATCTGGGAACTGTGGGTTTTACTGTTTCACTTCTTAACTCTTTGTGTGATCTCTGCAGTGATGAGGCTGCTGTCAAAATGTACTGCAGTTAGCTGGTCTTCTCTTCAGTTCTGTCAGTCCTAGAAAGGGGTGGCTGGCTTGCCCTGTTTCCTAGCTGGCTCGTACTAATACTATTTCCATTATCTACACTGGATGGTTGATTTGTGGGTTTTAGATTTTAATTACCTGATGGGGTTGTTTTTTTTTCAAATGAACACTAGATAACTGCAGTATCTGGCTTGTCCACCTGTATTTAGGTCTTAGGAATAGGCAGGTTGTCTACTGCTTGTCTCTCTATCTATGCTTAGAGCATGGACAGGAACATTTTTTGTTTGTAACCACCTCTTTTACTTTTTTACTTGTGGCTTTGTGACTGCTGTCTTGATGGTAATCGCTGTAGCTTTCAAATACTTTGGGCCCGACCGTATTCTCCCTTGAAATCCAGTAATAAAATTCCCTTTGCTTTCACCTAGGGATAAAACAAAACAAAACAAAACAAAACAAAAAAAAACAAAACAAAACAAAACAATACAAAACAAAACAAAACAAAACAAAACAACAACAAAAAAACACCAAAAACAAACAATCAAAAAAAAGACCCAAACCAAAACAAAAACCACCAACCCTGAACAAACCAACAAAAAGTCCCCTACAGACTGAAAACCTAACATTCTTCTCAGAGCTTCTTTCCCAGAAACACCTACGTTTTTGTAAGGAAAGACTAAGTTTTTCTCCCTTTTACCCTTAGTTCCATGTCATTTCCCAAAGCTTTCTTCTGTAGCATTCAGACTGCACCTCTGATACAAATTGTTCTTTCTCTTTGTAGCTATCTATTTTCCATTCTGTGATTCTGTGATTCCTGCATATTAGGATCTTTCAGGAGAGCCCTTAGAACTTTTCAGAATGTGGATGCAGTGCAGTGGATCCATAATTTTCCCAGTCCACACAAAACATAGTAGCAGGAGACAGTTAATGTTCTTAGTCCACAGCTGGTGTCTCTTTGGAGGCTGGAGGTATTTACCTGCCATATTTTTTTCTACATGGGCAGCATGGATGAGAGCTGTGTGGTCAGGGGACCAAATGTTTAAGTCACTGCCAGGTTCAGAATGCAGTTTTATTATTCATTCAAGACACTCTGGACTATTCTGCTGAAGAGGACCTTCTTGACAGAGCAGAGGCTTAGCAAAGGCTATTCATTCTACCTTTCTGTTTTGCACCGGTACTGTAAAGCAGACATTTGAAGCCCTTTTCTAGGTAGTTTTACCACTTAACTTAAATAAACTAAGCCTCCTTCAAGTCAGCATCTTCATAACTGTTACCAGCCTCCCTGTGGAAATAACCAGGGCCAACATTTTATGACTTAATAGCAATATCTGTGGCATCTTGCTTAATTCATTTTGTTTAGCTGGAACATATTTTCATGCAGTGGTGATTCTCATGTTGCTAACGGTTGAAAAGCATGTGATCTCTCAAGGGGTACAACTTTAAAACATAGGATTATTTGTACATAGTGGGTTATTTTCAGTCAGGTGAGCTCCCTGAGCCAGTTAAGCTTGTGATTGCTGACTCAGGACAGGAACAAGAGTCAGCAGAAAGTAGCATCAGGGCAGTCTCTGCTTCAGCTGGCTTACCTTGCCTTTGTGCCTCCCCCCACCCACTCCCCATTTGATGTGTTCATAGCAGCATTAATGAGGATGTAGCACACAGCTTAAAGAATATGTTCAAACACTGAAACCAGAAGCAATACGAGCACAGCATTGCACCTGGAAGGACAAACTCTCATAAGAGAGAGTTTCAGGTCTCTCGGGTAGAAAGACTGCATTTCTGTGGATGAAGAGTTTTTCAGAACTCAGCAGGTATTGTTTTTGCAGCACTCTGCTGTCCCCAGGAGACACACAAGTACTGGTCAACCTTATGACCTGCACCTTTGAAGGGTGTTGGTGACTGGCTCTGTATTGTAACTGTGCCAAGTCATAACTCCCTAAATAAACTGACTCATTTTTGCTAAAATACTGCTTTGCAGGACCAAATTATTGTTCCACTTATACTTGTATCCTACTTCTATCAGTAGTCTTGTCTTGATTACTCAAAATTCTATGCCGTACTGCGCATCCACTGCTTACTGAAAATCCCCGAGAACTGATGGTGTCCCCTACCTCAAAGGGTGGCAGTTGTGAGTTGGTGCCGCATAATGTTGCTGCTGGAGGCAGCAACCACTAGGTTTCATTAACTGTGCAATTATACAGGTGACGAGTTAGATATATTGGTCCATTCAAAAGCATTGTAAGACTTTACAGACTTAGAAGAATGATTTTGCCAAGTGCATTGCTGAAAAGCTGCTACTTGAGGTGAGACAGAGTAGCTGCTTAACAGCTGGCAGATTCCTACAATCCACTGAACCTAAAAGGGTAGTTTAGGAAGGCAAAAATGTAATTACTTGGGGTATTTTTCACACTGAACTCATTACACAGTGCCTTACAGTGGAAATATATCTCACTCAATATCCCTATTAGCACAGGTCTTTAAGGGTGAAATTGTATATAATTTATGTAATCTGAACACAATTACAGACATATTAACATGAGTAAAATTATTTAAAGTTTTCTTTAAAACTTGAGTCTTAGTTCTTGGGCTTAGTTAATTATATCAGACCCATTATTTACTCAGTATGAAAATTTGCCTCTTTTAAATAAATGTGTTTGGTTTTTTTTTTTAACATGCCAAGGCAATACAGCAAATGCAACATTATAAAAGCCAGAATTTAAAATAACTTTCAAAATATTAGAGCCTGGCAATAATAACATAGCTATAATAACTAAGTCTTTAGAACACTGTGGAAACCTAAGCTATTAAAGTAGATAGCCTGCTGACATCCTGACTTTCATGTAGATACAAAAGTGAACCAGATAATGTGAAGTGACTAGTGTCAGAATTTAGTTTATTATAGAATATTTAGTTAATTATAGACTATGCATTTGAGGTTTTAATAAAAGTAACTGCGCTGGGGCAATTGTTATTTACGTAATATAAAGAGTAGGGTTATATCTCTAAAGTTGACAGAACTTTTCGAGAACATCATGGATTTTATCTCTGAGTAGTGTTTTAGCTGGCATTTGGACTTAATGAAAGATACTGTTAGAAGTTGCTGGAGACACCTAAAGGTGAACAGAAGTAGTGATCCTGTGATTTGCACTAGTATTAGTTCAGATTAATTTTTAAATAAAAATACGTACAGAGACAGACTTCATGTTCACAGACACACCTTTCCTTTAAGCATTGCATTGCCTTTTCCCTGACTATGCTTTTCCTACAGATTCTGGTGCTCTTCATAATTTTTATCACTTTTTCCTATATAAAACCAATAATAATAACCACTTCTGCCTTCTAATATGATCTTTCTTACTTGGTTTTAATTCATCCCAGTTCCCCTTTCTGTATTAGCATACAAGCATACACCCATTTGGTCTGACTACCTACTTTCTACACTGCTTAGATGGGACTTGACTAATTCAAGCTATTGGTTTTATTGTTTCATTTGCTTCATTGTTTCTCCCTGCAACTATTGTTACTCTAAGTAATCTCTTGTTAACTTCATCTGCTAAGGATGTGTGCTCTTGAACTGTGTGGTCTTCCACCTTGTCAAAATTCTCCAGTTCTTTTGTTTTCAATCATTTTTTATTTCTTTGAAGTTCATCCTGCTTGCAAAAACTCATCCTGTTTTAAAATCATTAACTCAACATCTCCATTTTTTAAGGGTCTTCACTGAACTTACACTATAACCTCAACTTTCAGGTACCCTATGATTCAAAGTTTGATGCTCTTTTAAGAAGTATTTCAGGTGACTTAATTGAGGAAATTAGGATCAGATCACTGGTATTTAGTTCTGAAGGCAGGAGAACTATCATTAATGAATCTTTGTAAATAAGGATCTCCCACAGAAGGGTTCATGGGCTGTTAAAGTGGATACTTTGTCAGACCATTGGGGCAATTACACAAGAAAATTTTTGAAGGTTTTGACATAAAAGATTTTCTTTAAAATTACTTTTAGCTACACTTCAACATATACATAAAAACAGTCTATTAATGATAACAGTAAAGCAAACTTGTCATTAGAATAATCTAATATGCACAATTCTTTTCAGTGTCATAAAAAATAATGTAACTAATATGCAGTTGTTGCAAGAATGTATGTTTCATGTGTATTTTTATTCTTAAGTACAGAAAGGAAAAAAATGAAAAAATGGAGAATCTCTTATTTGCTGTGAAATAATATTTAATTATTTACATTTCTGGTCTAAAAAGTTCTAAATGTCTGCACAATTATTATGAATCTTTACTTCAGTACCACATACCTTTTTTAAATCCCCTCTTGCAGACTTGTAATTTCCAGGATTGTTTCTGATGTCATCATAGAATGATTTAGGAACTACTTTTTCAGGAGTCTACTGTTATCAGCAGACATTAGAAAATATTAAAACGGTTGACAAGTTATTAAATGGCTAGGTAAGAAGTATTTTAATCTTCCTTTAGGCATCAAAACTTTGTCATAAAGTAATTAACATCTCTCAGGCTCTTCTGAATATTGTAGATTTCTCATACGCATACATTGTATAACCAACAGTACTATATTTGCTTTTATTATGACCTCCTCTTAAACACATTTACATTAGCATGATTCAGCACATAGCTTTGTGATGTGTCATCTTTTTCTCTACCTGTGCAGTCTTTATGATACAAGTCCTTTGTGACTTACAGGGCAGTGGATCATTTAAACAAAAGTAATCTCTACTTTTTGTTGTATTGGGAAGGGGGTGGGGGTGAAGAAAAAGCCTTAATCTCGTCTGTATTCTGGTAACGCATCTTGTGTCTTTAAGACCAGAGACTGCAGTGAAAAGTGGGCAAAATAGAGCTGGTCCAAAGTAACCTCTTCCAAAATGCACCTATTGTGGGCATCCTGAGCACATCCTCTTCCCTGCTGCACATCCACACCTGTTGGGCATTTTGCTTGCTGTTGTAAACATACACAAATACAGTCCTGGATTTATTCTGCAGCTTTGAGGTCAGACAGCAAGCAGAGCCTGTACCAAAAAAAGGCTAAAGTACAGCAGCACTGTAGACATGTCCTATTCTATACTTGTTATTTCTTTGTTTATTTGTGCAATAAAGAGTGCAATCAGCAAACCCTCAATAGGGGATTTATGTACAGTTAAGGAAGATATAATATGAGATAATATGACATACTACAGTAGTTGCAATTGACTTTTATTATTTTGTTACAAGTGAACAGCTTGCTTTGGGGCTTAACATATTGTCTCTCTCATTTGTTTTGGAGCAGAAAAACAAATATTCAGAATACTCAATAACTCGATTAAATACCACTCTTGTCTTTTCCAGGGCATAAAATTCTGCTGTTTTCAATCTTTTATAATACATATGTGGAAATAGCACCATTTCTCTTAAGATCGTACAATCTTAATTTGATGGACAACCTTAAGCTAATAAGAGCTGAAAAGACATTTGAAGCTGAAAATAGACCCACCAGAGAGTTTTTAGGCAGGAGGAAATTAAATGAAAGTTGAGGTGAGTTTCTGAGTATTTTGGTAGCTATAGAAGCCCAAAAAACCAAACCAGAAAGGCATCCTGTTCAGAATTCAAAGAACAGCAGTCCATGATCTTTACCTATCTTTTTCATTTAAACGAAAGATATCCCAAACCCCTCTCTTACAAGGTAGGCCAAAATATGACATTGGCAAAAAAAGAAAACTAAAATAGGAAAATAACCCATATCAAACAAAAGAAAAAGAAAAAAAATAGGACAGTCTTCAAGACTGTACTAATGTGGCATCATATCTGTAATTTTAGCCCCATTATTATTCTTCTACTCTTCTATTCAGAGGAGGCATGTTTCATTTCCACTTCATTGTTTTACTGTTTTCTTTTTTTATTTTGCCTTTTCTCCCATTTAATCCTCCTGTCTCTCAAAAAACCCTTGATTTATATCCTGTTATAACTTCAGGTTTTTGAGTTAATATTTTAATTTATTTCTGCAGTTCAATATATGATTGGCATTCACAATATTATGACTTTTTTCCAAAATCTTTTTTTTTTTTTTGCATTTAAATGATGTTACATTAAAACAGAAACAGAAAATGTACACACAACAAGACAATAATGTGATGCAAGAATTTATTAGTCTTATGCCCTTATGATATGTTTTTCAAAGCACTCTGTTGCTCACAAAACTGGGATACTGTTATTTCTAAGGTCCTGATCCAGCAGTGAGGTTTGTATGAATCAGTTTTGAATGCCACCCGAATTCCCAACCATGGAATCATGCCTCCATTTTTTAGCACACACAGACTATTTTTAATCATTACCATGCAGAGGTTCCAGCAATAAACTTGATTTTTAGGATCAGTAACTGAAAATCAGTAGGATTTGGTCCTTTGATCCTAAATCTTTAGAATTTCTTTGGCTTCTCATGAAAAAATTGACTGCTTGATTAAATTGTTAATTACAGTGATTAAACAGAGGAATATTCCCTTGAGTTCCTAATCAGTCTGTCCATCAAGTGCAAATGTGACCAGAATTTTTTTTGTTAAATCTTTTATCAATCTATTGTTTAATCAGTTTCTTAGTGACATATTGTATAACTGGTTTCTCATTGCAAAAATAATTTTCAAAGTTGAACAAGAAAATGGCTAAGATTCTCCATCTCAAGTTCTTAAGTTGCTCCTTTACAACTCTGACAGTATTAAAGCTCTCAAATGCCAACACTGACAGAAGACACTGTAGTTTAAATGACCCTGCAGAGTGAAAATCTTATTATCTGTAAAGACAGCTCTTGCAATGGGAGAAAAGTAACTGGGCTTTCTGTAACAGAACATGGTTTCCTCAAGGCAAACACTTTCATCTTTTCGGGACAATTGACCAGAAGTGACATCATTCACCAGCCGCATGAAATGTCTGCAGGGAGACCAAAAAAATGTGATACAAGAGGACAGTAGTCAGGTCTAGCAGGCAATCTTTTTGGTGCAAGGGGAAACTGACTGAGATCAGTTTAGTCCTAATGCAGTCATGTTTTCACTTAACAGTGCACAGACAGCCAGGGCTACAGGACATGCACTTTTTCCTCTTTATCTCCATCTGGCTTCATTCATCTGGAAAAGGACCAGGTGTTTCACCAGTGAGGGAGAGCCAAGTCGTCACATTTAGACATTAAATTTAATTTCGAGGTGACTTGTTAGAAGACTTCTGTATACTTCTGGACATTTTGGGGGCAAACTTTTTTTAGTGGCATGAAATAAATATGAAGTTCCATACTTGATATGAGAAATGTCTACCTGACACTGCTTGGGTCACCAAAAATTACATGAATTTGCTATATAGGATTTTAAGTAATGCATTTCAGCATGATTTCCTGCCCATGAGTTCATTACAGGGTAATATTTGGACAGCTGTTTGAGTTTAATCTGTGTTTATTTTCTCATCTGCAATATATCTGTGATTATACCTATCTGACACACACTGACCTGGGAACCTGATTGTATCCACGGATGCCTCCCAGACCTTCAGAAAGTACCATGAAGCTAAATTCAAAAAAGGCACTTAGAAGTTTTAGGGATTGATGTTGCATTTCCTAGGATTTATGCACACAACTTTCCAGGAGTAAAATTCAAGTTCTCTTTGGAAGGAGCCTGTGTACAGCGCAGAACAACATTTCAGTACCAGACTGATGGTTCAGTAGCTGTGCAGCACGAAGAGTAAGCCTGGGGATAGTATTTCATTCCCAGCAGCACAGTTCCTAGACTTGACAAGTCCAAGCTTGAACAGTGGAGAACAGAGCTCAGACTCAGAAAACCCATGTTTTGTCACCAATTCTATCACTGGCTGGCAGAATAGCCCTCTGCCCCAGCAATGTTTATTGTATTTATTACAATATTGTAATTGTTTATTGTGCTTTGTATAGCACTTTTGAGTTTTCACAGAAAAAACTTTGACAACTAAACCGAAGCTGCTGACTGAGAGGACCTAAGTAAAAAGCTGGAAGCGTATTCCAGTTGTCAGAACTTGCAGGAGCTCAACACATGACTGTGACTCTTCAGAAAGCCAGACCCTAGAAGGAGGACTTTGTGGAGTACATTTTATGCGTGTAGCCAGATCATGCCACAGCAGCATGAGGCAACAGTGAGTTCACTCCAACTGTGGAACACAATGGGCTGCAAAAGGCTGCATGGCAGGAAGCCTGGGAAAGAGGCTGTCCCACTCAGACTGGGCAGTCATCCTCCTTGGGTTGTTTCAGGCGCAATCTGAAAATGGGTCTGCCCTTGCTAAACTGAAACCATAGCCTCATTCTGCATCTGTAGTCTAAGAGATGAACTCCAGATAAAAAATTCTTCCTATCTGCAGCAGACAGGCACCAGACTGAGACCACTACATGCTGTTTCTCAGCCATGCACGGGACTCAAATGAAGAAAAATTGCACTTAAGATCTGAAGGTCCAGTCACCTAGCAACTTTCAAGGTTTGAAACTGGCTTGGATTGTATATCCCCACAATCTTGATGTATTTGGTTACTGCAGCTTAAAAGGAAGATATTCAGATAAATTCTTGTGGAGGAAAGGAACCATGTATTGCATATAGCAAATGCAAATAAATTTTGGACAACAGATTACTGCACTATGCTCTAATTGCACAACATAGCATGCTAACTAATAGGAAAAAGGGAGAAAGCTGCAGAATTTGGGTTGATATAGAATAGCTTCAGAGGCTGATAACCTGGACTCTGTGAAGTTAATAGCATGCATAAATAAATAAAAATATTGGTCACAATTGCTATAGAAATTATTTGAAATGGCTTTGGCAATATATTCCAAGTATTTTGTGGTAGATAGCAGCTATTCATAATGCTTGGGAGCAATTGCAATGTCCAAAAAACCCAAACCCATAGCAAACTATCCACTGTACAGAAGTGTACACTATTACACTTCCAGTATACTGAAGAACTGAGGGTTTATTTGTTCAATGATGGCTTAAAATACACTGCAAAAGAACGTAACAACTGAATCAGGAAAGAAATTTAAATAACTGCCCTGGTTCCAGCTAGGAGAGGGTTAATGTTTGCAGTAGCCACAAGAAGCTTGGCTAGGACCCAGAGGTTATCCTATACCACCTCCCATCATTGCTCCCTCCCCATGCTCAGGGTATTGCTGGTGGTGAACAATTGAGTGTTACTCACTTGCCTCTCCTGTGCACCCTGACATTGATATTACTGCTGTTACCTTGCGTATTTCATTGCTGTTTCTGGTAAATTGTTCTTATCTCCACCAATGACCTTTGCCTTTTGTGCCTGCAATTGTCCTCTCCAGCTGCTGCAGGAGGACAAGGAGGGGGAGGAGGGAGTGAGTGAGAGAGCTGCACATGGCTTGGAGTGTTTTTGCACGGTTTGGAGTGTTGCAGTGAGAGCACTGAATTGGGGAATACCATTCCTAAACCATGTCAGTAACATTTGCCTATATCTTCTCAGAGCTAAGAAATATGTGGGATGTGACATGTAAGGCATTAGCAAGAATATTTTGCCGTTTTTTTGGGTAGCTCATTGTGTCATCTTTCCACAGATGGAAGCGACTGAGGCCATAATATTGTGTTGGGTATGTGTTGTGCTGTTAACCTGTTACACACTCTGGAGTGCAGTACACACTAAGAGCTACGGCTGAGGTTTCACATCTGTCATTTCTTCTCTAAGAGGCATTCATAGCCTCTCACATACTGAAAAACTGTGGAAAGCCAGTTCTCCTGTCTACCAAGAAATTAATATGGATGACTGGGAAATTATTTTTCCTTCACAGGTAATATTCTTCAGATATTCTCTTCTGAATAGCCCCACTTCTGCGGGCTTTGGAGAGAGTTTGTTGCTTTACGTAGAAGTAACCTCTAGTTTGATATATGGGAAGATTTTTGATACTAACATCAGTTGGGCTCGTGCATAAAAGCACGAGACCAAGAGAAATAATTAATATTGTTCACATATAGACGACACGTTGTCAATAAGTCAGATGTGTATCAGTAGGTACATATTATGGAAAAAAAAAGGCATCAGGTAGAGATAAATAACACCATTTTCTTAATTTTTTTTTAATATCTGAAGTGCAAGAGCCCAGTGCTTACCATTGGCAAGTTTCAGACAGTACTGTTGCAGTTTCACCAACCATTTGTAAAAGAATATTGCTGTGTGTTTTGGCCTTTTTTCTTTTTTTCCCAGAAGTACAGTTTTTATGAAGTCATTCATTATTTGGAAAGGTTTGAAAAGTGATTTAGAAGTTATGCTTAAAGGTATTTCAGCCTGTATTTTTCATACAGTCCTTTATTTCTTTTTTCTAAAATTTCATATATCAGTGCTCTATTGTAGGTTACCTGTCTTTGTATGGTGTTTTTCCTATTCCCTAAAAATTGGCTTTCTTACTTCATTAAAAAAAGCAAAAAAGAACAAAAGTTCTTGTGCATAAGTGCTGCTTTCTGTCTTTCTAAAAAGAAACAACAAAACCAAACAAAACAAACAACAAAAACAAACAAACAACAAAACAAAAACAAAACACACCAAAAAACCCAAACCCAGAAATCAAAACAAAGATTTAATTTATTGATATTGGGAAAGGTATAAATAATAGAGTTGTGAGTTCCTTTCAGAAATTCCCTAAGAAAGGCACAGAATTTGAGAATCTCAGAAATAGGAGCCTGAATTTAATGTCATAGATTCATGACACATACTTGAGTGAGGGTACTGATGAGGAGAAAGCTGCCACTCTTAAACTTTGAATTTATGATTCAATCAGCTCTACTTCTGCTATTCCATCATAATTCTCTGCTGCTTAACCTGAGAGGTAAATGCTTTGGACAAGATAAACAGCCAACAGTCTATAACGTGAGAGGGACACGCACTAACTTTTCTCCCAGAGCATGCTTCCAAGCTAAAATGGCATATCCTTTGGAGAAAGATGGAACAAGTGAAATTTCTAAGACTGGGGTGTTTGATGGCTCTCAATGACTCTGCTTTTGTAGAGGGATTTTTTTTACAAAGGTGTATGGCATGTGTTTTAAACAGTGTTTATAAATTGTGTCTTTTACTTTGGTCAAACAGGTATGCAAACAAAGGGAGAGACACAGAGTGGATTTCTGCAATTACACATTGTGCGTGTACACTTCAGAAAAACTGGCTGTGGTTAGTGGACTTATATATGTGGTTAGTGGACTTACATATGTGGTTAGTGGACTTATATATGTGGTTAGTGGACTAGATACCGTAAAAATTTCTCTTTACTTGTATGGTTGTAGACATCCTAGTGCTGCTGTCTTTTCCTCAACAGTGACATCTGCACTCACTATCACTGAAATAACTGCTCTCTAATCTCCTTTTAGAGTATGCTGTAGATTCAGGGGATTACAAATGAACACAGAAACCATGGTGAATAACGCAGCAGAACAGCATTTCCTTAGCATATGATATAAGCCAGCTGGAACCAAAACTTTACAAAAAATAAGAGGGATGTTTATTCAAAATGGTAAAAGTGAGTTGACTAAATGAATTACTAAACTTAACTGTGTCAGAATCAAGAGCTGGTTGTGCATTCTCCTCTGTACAGTCTAGCACTGTAAATAAAGTGCTCCTCTAATGATAATATTTTCCATAACAGGAGAAACAACAATTTTCATAAAGAGGACAGTCTTGCCTTGCTCTTCAAGGGTTTTAATGATAGAAGCACTGACTCATTTTTTGTAAGCTGTTCATGACTCCTTCTTTAGAGACATCCCTGACAATAGACATTCATATTTTAAAGTAATGCATTGCACTGTCGTATCTCAAAGTATTTTGACAGAATGAGTAAATATTACATTGTCTTAACACGAACAACAATAGTGGCACAGAAATTACTTGCAGTAAAATTCAATTAATGGAGAAAACTGGAAGTAGAGTTTAGACCCACCATACCTCTCATCAGGTATCTAAGGATTAAGATATACAGGAATTGCATTGATCTTTTCTTTTCCTGCAAATTTCAATTTTCATATGGAAATGCTAGCCATATCTCCTACATATTCCACTCTACTTCATGGGTTGTCATGCGAACTCATGCTTCTGAGAATAAATCGAATATTGATATTAGCCACTAAATTATAATTCTGGGAGTGGTAATTATTGAAGTCCTACTCACACCACAAGTCCACCTTTTAGAAAGCACAATGAAATTCTGAGGGAGTCTGCTGAAGTTT
Organism: Machaerirhynchus nigripectus; assembly: GCA_013397975.1. NCBI lineage: Eukaryota > Metazoa > Chordata > Aves > Passeriformes > Dicruridae > Machaerirhynchus > Machaerirhynchus nigripectus. The sequence goes on along the minus strand of VZRQ01003532.1, from coordinate 347,404 downwards.
CCTTCTTTTAGTCTATGATTATGTATGATTGTTCATCATTTAGTCTACTTCAGTTGGGCACTTCAATAACCATCTGTATGAATACCACTTTTTTAAAAAGTTTTCTGTGATCCAGAAGTCGCTTACACCTTTGTGAAATAGCCACGTTTTTCTGAGGCAATTTTGTAGTACAAACAGAAATCTATTCCCCAATGAATACCAGCTTTAAGTTTGAACCATCTACTATGCAACTGTTAACCTGATAAAAGATTGAGTCTGCTGAGTAAGAAGAGTCCTCTCAAAAGGAAAATAATAATATGTAAAAGAATTTTTCACCATTTATTTGAAAAAGGGCAAGTGTACCCTAATGCACACGTGAGCATTCTTGCTTTGAAAGAAAAAGTAGAGAATAAATCCTATCTGGAATAGAGAAAAAAGTTTCAAAAGACTCTTCAAAGAGTCTCTCAACTAATCCTGTGGGAGGCTCACGAAGACGGAGATGAATCTGGGGAATAAAAAGGAGATCTTTAATTAAACTCCTCAAGCTCTGTGTATGCATGTGCATGTTACATTTGTCTGCTGCTAGAATTATTTGCTCACTCCCTGATGGGTGTTGCTGTATTGCACAGTTGAGTTCCCTTCCAAAAGTAAGTTGAGACCCAAAATATGCAATGGAGAAATAAACAGGAGAGAGAAACAGACATGTGGTTGAAATACCTGCTGAAGGTTCCAGCCACTCTTCACTGACTAGACAGCCCACAAGGATTAACTATATTGGAAATCTGGCTTTGGTTACACCCTCACACAAATAACCATGCCAGAATTCATCCACTGACAGGGAGTGTAGCTTGCTAAGGAGTAGAGAATCTTAAAGCTCAGGATGTTCATACTGAAATGCTACAATAGGCAGAATGCATGATACAAGATTCAGTGACAGCGATAAAAAAACAAAAAAAAATTTAGAAACATGCTTTCATGACTCTGATACCATTTTTTTTTTATTCTGGCTGACCTGTAATCTCATTATGGATTGAAAGAGTAACATTGTTTGAAAATTTGCAGCATAAAATTGTCTTTGAATAATTTTGTGTTGCATCAAATAAATTGGTTTTTTGGTAGTTTTTATAAATAGAAGATGACGGTGAAACTTGAAGAGCACTCTTTTTCCTACTAAGCAGTAGTATAGTAAATAATGTAGGAATGACCTAAAATGAAAGTCCTTGATATTTCAGCCATTCTGAATGCCTTAGTACGTCTTCAATGTTCCTTAGTTTTAACAGCAAATTTCACAATCTTTCCTGGAATTATGGTACATAATGTATGATATATATATATATATATATGTATGTATGTATGTGTATGTATGTGTGTAGATAGGGAGGTATGTATCAAAAAAGAAAGGACTGAAAAATGGCACACATTTAAGAAACCTAGAGAGAAAGACTAGTATTTAGTTGCTGTTGGGGGAAAAATAGTAATTAAGTAGAAATGGGTTGTGGAGGAAAGGAACTCTTACCTCAGGAGACAATCTGCCCTACTTTCTTTTCTCACATTTCGAAATCTATGAATCTTTTACTTGCTTTATCACTTTCCTGATTCCCTGCAGGCCAGAGCTGACAGCTTAGCCTCTGTTTTATCTTAAACTGTTCAAAACATGTTGGAAAATGACTTACCCTGCTGAGCCTGAAAGTAGCAGGAACCCACCTACTGGTTACCCCTAGTCCAGGTGATCACTGTTGCTTGAGTGAAATCATACGATAGTCCCAGAACAGTTGGCAGATTGTTACAATATATGGTCTTTTACTGCTTCCAGTTGAAATCCAGAAACAGAGTTGACTTGGTTTTTATTATCTGTAATTATTTATGTCTTGAGCCACTCTGATATCAGCACATAAAGTTAGTTTTTTACCCTGTGTTATTAGCAGCTCTTTTGTGTATGGACAGGGTCAAGCAGTTACACTGTCTGTAACTGTCAGCTCTGTTCATTCTGTGGGCTCTCTTCACTGTCTTTGAATACAACCTTTAAAAATCCTTTCTATTTTTATTCCTTTGCACTTTAAGAATTAGCTTTAAAATACGCTGTTGTCACTACATTTCGGCATGACAAAATACAGAGATATGGTGAGTGGTCACATTCATGTCTCTAAAAATAGGATTCCACTGGAATTTCTACAGTAATTTCATTTTAGTAGGTGTTAACTTGTGATAAAAAAATGATACACCTCGAACAGCTCTCTGTGATCAAGCAAAATGAAGCAGAACAGGAATTGCAGACTGTTTATGCTCAGCCTGTATCATGAAATAATATGCTCATGTACTGCATTTCATCTTCAAAGTTTTACTATCTGTATTATCATCGGAAGTGGCACATAACTAAGTGGTATACGAATTGGTAGGTTCAAATTCATCTGAATGCACCTGAACCTGCATTTTGCCATTCTCGGGAGGAAGCTGTAACACCATTCTTCGCTGCTTTTAGCCTTTGTGAGATAATTGTTTCTTTTTTGAAAACTGAGAGGAAAAGTACCACTACTGCTAGGCAGAGCTCCTTTCATAGTGGCAGGTTATCTTTGGATTTTGTGCTGGTGAGAATGTTCACAGGGAATTTGTTGTTGATGTCCTTTTAACTAATAACAGCCAGGTTTGAAGGTAAGTTAGAGGACTTATGAATCCATGAAGGTCTGGAAAACTGACCCAGACTGAGTCTTTCAATTCTTCCCACTATTCTGAGGTCACAAGAGGTGGAATGTATAGTACCTTAAGAATTGGAAATTCTAACACACATCTGAAATGTCCTTCTTATTTTTGCAAGGTGAAACTTTTCCCAAAGTCTCTCCAAAAACATCAGGGATGCCACTTTAGATCTTTGTTTACCATATTAGCATATTGGCTTACCATAAACCTTCAAACCATAGACCTTCAAACCTAGTCCTGTTAGGAAGTATTCTCTACATCGTCAGTGGCTTTATTTCTCTTAAAATTTGATTTTGTTGTTGGCACACTTTGACTTATTATACTGTGCAAACAAAAGAAATGGTCTCCTCTCTAATTTACACTAGTACATCATGCAACAGTAGAGATGTACTACCTTGAAATTCATACCTTGAATTAGGAAACAAATGTCAGTTATTTGGTCTTTTTGAACTATTTTAGGTGCTTAGGGACTTAACATGAATTGTTTTACTTGCTGTAATGTCTTTCTTTGCTCTTACTATGCTCACTCTTGGCCAATTTAAATGCCAGCTCATTTCTGAATTTTTGGAATTTGTGAGTCCCATGAATCCTTATCATGATGCTGTGGTAGGCTCTAGGGTATATAAGGATACTGGGACTGAAAATATATTGGGCAAAAAGACATTATTTCCTCTTTACTAAATACACATTGCATTGCAGAAATTACAATCTGAAGACATGTTTATGAGAGTGGTGAGAAACTTGGACAGAATTGCCTTAGATAGGGAGGTTGTGTACAAACCATTGTTCAGTTATTTATGTTAGTTAAGTAACTTTATCACATATTGTTAAAACATTTAAAAAACCCAGAAGGGCAGTTGAGTCGTTTTTGTGTCCTTCATAAAAACACTGTTTAGAGAAGTAGTTCCAAAGTAATCCATGGTCACTGATTATTGCATAGCGGTGGGCTTTGAGTTGTGCTGAGGGCCATCATTTGAAAGGACTCAGCATCTTCTGAGAGATCTGCTGCAAGGTAGCATCAATGATATTTTGGATGACTTCTCAAAAAGTACAGTATGGTTACTAACAGTAGATAGAGGAAGAGAAGCAGATTTTCCAAGTGCAAACTACACAATATGAAAGCTTGGGGTACCCAGGCACACATTTTTATTCAGTCACAGGTTTGTCAGTGCCTTTCTTCTCCACTATAAAAAAATGGACAGTAATATCCTTACTTTATGAAGGCATAGGAAAACAGCTTTAGTTTTCAGGGTATTTTGAACCAATACTGATGATATTGCTCTCCTTATTAGATGGAGATCTGCCAGTGGGCCAATGGGCTGATAAAAGAAATGATGATGAATGAAGATGACAAGCTACAGATCATCATAAAAGAAATTAACTTCAGCAGATGTAAAATTCTGTATTATGCAATATTGCTTGTCTGGATTTGTGGTAGCTGCTGTAATTGTTTCACTGCAGGAGTGGGTATCAGTTACAGAGCTAGCAAGGCACAGTTTTCAAACAGGTTTTTTAATATATATTTTGCTGAGCGGAAATGTAAAATAAAAATCTGTATTTTAAAATATTCATTTATTTTTCTTTCTTTCTTACAGCTTGTGGCCAATGCAATCCTTTTTGTCAGTGTAAATTTGTATGGGGTCTTTGTGAGGATTTTGACAGAAAGGGCTCAGAGGAAGGCATTCCTTCAGGCCAGGAACTGCATTGAGGACAGGCTGAGACTGGAGGATGAAAATGAAAAACAGGTCAGTTTCTAAGCCTTACTTATTTTTCTGTTTCTCCTGAGATGACTGCAGTTATGTGAACCACAGGTTAGGACATTGTTGCCAGATGTATGCTAGGGCATGTGTGCATTTCCATTGCAAAGGAAGTGCTGCCTTCCCCCATCTGCTTCAGCTCTTCCTCCCCAGTGCACGCACACTCTTCATTCTTCATCTGCAGTGCTCAGAGAAGGTGCAGGCTGACCCCCACAGCTCCTGTCAGCTCCAGTGCCAGAGGGGATCTATTTTAGGGCTGAGTCAAAGCTAACGTACTACTGTAATACAAGATTGTGGTTATTTATCTGCATGGATGTTTTTGGGTGGGTGTTAGATGCACCGTAAATACTTTTCTTCTGGCTGAGTGTACTATAACCTGTTTGCCTTCACAACACCTATTAAAAAAGTCAACATTTTGGGCACAAGGAGCTGCACTGATAACTGCATAATTGATAACAAGAATGTATGTATTATATTTTTGTACAACTAATAAGAATAACTGTGATAGCAATCAATATCTCTCCTCTGAAAAATCACCTCAGTTATTTGATAGTTTATTTCACACAATTGTATCTGTCAGCCTTCCAAGTGTATTTGGAAACAATGGACAAAAAGTGCTATATTGTGGAGCTTGCTGTTGTTACTCACAGATCTGAGGCTTAAACCTGCTATGATCTGTTGGTCTGTAAGGTTTGGACTAGGTCTTCCTTTCTGTACAGGTGATAATAGAGGGTGACACTGGAATACCTAGACTGACTTCTGTGGCAGGGTGGTTACTTATGCCGAACAAGATGTCAGGGTCTTCAAAGCTTGTGTCCCTCACACAATTTTACCTCCCCTCATTTGCAACTTCTCTAGCAAGGCTATTCCTATGTGTGGAGTAACGCAGGTCCTTAAGTACTTTGTGTTATGAATTAAGTGAATATGTTTTTATGAGCTGAACATACTCTGTAATAAGTAGACATCTCTTTGAACACTGCATATCTTTGCCAGCTGCGTAAAAATGGCATTTGGATCAAAGCCTTTAGATTTAGTTATGGTCTTTTGTAATCCAAGCTGCAGATTTTTTAAAGGCATAAATGTGTGATAAGTGAATTTCCATGCGATTTAAACAAGCCTGTCATTTGTGCCTCTGAAAAACTACTTCTGGGATCCAGCATGAAAACAAAATTGATTTTTGTGTTTCTCTTGCTGACATTAGCGATTTGTCTTATTTTATATACTATCCATGCATATAGAAACACAACAAAAGCAATAACATTACACATAAATGCCATTATTGTAGATAGTATACCTAAGTAATCCTGCAAATGTTTTTCCAATGCAGTGTACATGTCAGGGAAGAGAATAAACTTTTCTCCTACACTTGTGAAATTAACTTTATACATTACAGTGTAAAACTCAATGCAGTAATGAAATATGCTAATTAGCTCTCAGGAGTACCACCAAAATACTTTCTGTGTCTGCTCTCACACTATATTAGCATACCTCTAGAACCAGAGTGAGAATTTAGACACAGTTACAGGCTATAAAATTATTCTGCAGTTGCTGTGGCATAACATAACATACCCTGAGTTTCCAGCTGGCAACACTCAAAAGTGAAACGCTGCTGACCTAGTTCAATTTTTGTGATCAGTCCTGTATTTTTGTTCTCTGAAGTATCGGCATTACATGTTAAAAAGGACTGAATATTTCCATCAGACTTTCTTGTCTTACCCAAATGCTCTTCCCTAAAAAAAACATAGCCCTTTAACACTGAGAATTGTAAGCCAAAATGCTGAAACCTTTCTGTGATATTTCTGTGCAAGTCTCTAACTGGAAAGGAAAGAATATGCTCTTGACTTTTGAACATACACAGCTTTCTGGAGTTAAAGTGTTGACTGTGTGAGACAGATACCACAGCTGAAACTGTAAGTGAGATTTCTTCCTCTGTGTCCTACTTACAGTGAATTCTCCTCATGGGATGTATTTGTAGTAATAGTCCCACGTGACAATTTTGATAAAACTATTTTTATGAGCAAGAGTAAATATCTCATGTTGTCGCATTTTTGGACTCATGAAAGTAGGCTTGAAAGTGTTGCTGGGGAAAAGGGGAGCAAATAGATTCTGTTTATTTTAAAATTCAGTGTAATGCTCAGCGTGTTCTCTGTGGTCACAATGAATAACTGTCCTTGATGGCGGCATCATCCATTTGTTGCGTTGCTGAATGATAGATTGCAATTCCACCAGAAGCAAAGGCCAAGAACCAAATAAGTTTTAGATAATGAGCAAATAATTATAATCCTTCATTTGAGATAAGCTTCTTCTCTTGTTATCTATAAATCTCAGCAGCAAGCTGTCCTCTGCAGAGCAAACAGCTAAAAATAATTATTGTGAGGAGGGTCCTGTTCCCTAGAATTGTGTTTTTTCTGTTTGTGCTCAGTCAGAGCATGTGAGCACTTCCCCTCACTCCCACTGCACCATATCTCTGTGTCCTCTTCCTTAATTCCAGATCATCCTTTGCCCATACAGCAAAAAAACGGTTGTCACCCAGCTCCCTGAAGGACTCCTGGTGTTAGGATACCCTAACTGATCTTCCAGGCAGTACTTCACCCCTTCTTAAGTAAGAAGGAAAGGAGCAAGCAGGGGTGGGGAACGGGGGATGTATTCAGCATAGAAAAAGAAAGAGTCTGCTGCTGATTGAACTGATTGCCATCTCACTAAGAGGGGATATGAATAAGGAAGATGTGGCTCACCAGGAAATGATTCCGGGCATAGTGGCTCCTGAAGTGGAGCTGTGCTCTTGCAGTGGAGCTGTGCTCCAAGGGAGAGATGCCATTGTTCTTCTGAGGCCACCTTAACTGGAAAAGCAACTGGACTTTAAAGCAACTGTCTTTAAAGACTTGCAGATTCCCGTTTTCTGAGTGTCTTTTTCAGCATCTGTAAAGTTCTGTTGTCCTGACGGTTTTGTGGTCATCACTCTGTGTACTAATTAATATTCTAATTATGCACTGTATGAAACAGAACTTCCTTTTCTTTGTCATAGACTTGTTGTCTGATGAATTGATTGTGTGCTTTCCAGCTCTTGTTTTGTGACGTGGGTAATCATCCTACAGTAACCTCTTCCATGCCACTCACAACACTGCAGACTTTCATAACCCTGCTCATCTCTCTTTCCAAGCTGAAGACCTGTAGTCTTTTTGGTCTCCTGATATGCGCAAGCTATATCCTACTTCTATCTTGCTAACCATATAATGAATCTTAATTACATTCCCTCCATTCCTTGCCCTGAAAATAAGAATATTTTATGCATATTCATGCATTGAATTTTGGGATAAAGCATATAATGTACCTTGGTGAAATGCACTTGATGTAGCACACGTTGATGTGAAAAATGCCTGTTGCTTTCATATAAGGCAGGCCAGAAAAACATTCAATTTCATGCAAACCTTCAAAGCCCACAAAACCACCTTAGATATCTTCATTGGTTATTTAATTTCATAAGTATATGCAAATATGTTTGCAAAATAGAGACCATCTTTCAAGCCACTTGTTTAGATCTTTCCTTCCCTCCTAATTTTGTTACTTTTGTACTTCCTCACAATTAGAATTGATGGTGGAAAATCAACTGGAAAATAGCAAAGTCTCCAGAATGGGGGACTTGCTACCTTAAAAACTAATTGTGAAATCATATTCAGCTTTTCAAAGAATTGGGACTGGAGAAATGTGCTTATTGGTGGCACCTGTCTTTCAAGAAATAGTTGTGTACTTCACTACAATGCAGAAACTGAAAGAAGCACTTAAAAATGATTAGGATTTAGGAAGCATGGGGCTGAGACAGCCAGCTGTGTGTCTAGCTTCGGGACCAGAAGCCTGCCACTCCAGCTATACTAATCAGATTTCCTGAGATAAAGGATTGATGGACACCATGCTACTGCAGTAACGCTGGTTCTGGGAGACAGACTAGCATTTTGGTGGTGGTCTGCAGTTCTTCCGTACATGTTCACCAGATCATGTGCAGCTAGCTAAATTTTCCTTATGCAATGCTGAATTGTGTGTGCAAATGTCTGCATGCATATGTGTCAGCATTCCAAGTGTCTTCTGCAATTTAGGGCAATGTCCTTAATGTTGCATGTAGTAATTGGGTCACCACTGAGTCAGAGATCTGATTAATAACTACTCATAGAAATGGAGAAGGTGTCCACAAAATATACCATGACTCTCTGCACAATACTCTGAACTACTGCTTAGGGTGTCTTGTGTTCAAATTCTCTGCTGCATTCAGATTCCCCTTTAAGACAACTAAATCTAGACATTACACATTTTGGATATGTGTACTACCTCCTGTACGTTTGAGTAAAAAGATTACACCTACAGAAACCCTCCAGTGGTTTTGTCTGTTGTGTTTAATTTCAAGCACTTATGAAGAAAGGGAAAAAAATTACATTAACTTTGAATGAAGCAAATCATGTTGGATTTTGTTTTGGTAATGGATAACTGTTTGCTGAGGTTTTTGTCCTTTCAGTTCACCAACTAAACTGAGGAACTAATAATTTGCACAGCCCCAGGCAGAAGTAATTTCTAGAGTGCCTGAAAACATGCTTATCGGGTTCTCATGTTTCCCATACTTTTTATTCTCAGAATTTTGCATCTTTTTTTCCATTGCAGTGCAGAAGAATATATGAAATTTATCATTAAAACACAGGACTTGTTTCCATAACCATTCATACTGGCTGAGTGCATCAGCAAATAGCCCTGCAGCAAAAATTTCACCTGGATCATGTGTGGATGTAAAAGCATGTTCTTGTCAAACTATCTAGTGTGCAGCAGGGACATGATTCTGATTTTGCACAAAGTGCAAGGTGCGTGATGATACCTGATCTTCTGCAAAAGCTAGCCAGTATGAGCTTTGGAAAACATAGGGGGACTAATTTTAGCTAACAGGGTGAGCCTGTACCACATTAGTGCTCTGTTCTATGTTACAGGGGAGCTTAAAATTGTATCTATTCTGTCATCAAATCACAGTATTACACAGGAAATTCTATCTTCAAAAATCTATTTGTTCTTTGCTAGGATCAAGAAAAACAGGAAATAAGGAGTGTTTCAGGCTGTCAGTTTGAACTACTGGACTTCAGGCCCATTTGTGCAGGCTGACCACCAGTGCCTCTTAGCCAAATAGCAGCATCAGAGATTGGAACTTGTCTTGCTGTCTGCTTCGTTTGCCCCATTTGGCTGCTTAGATCCTTTAACAGAAAAAAAAATGAACAGTTTGCTACCTTTATCCTTCTATGTAGCATCTCTGGTCCATCTTCCTCCTTTCTCAGGTAAAAAGAGACGTGGAGGCACATTTCTCTCTCCCACACAGCAATAACTGCCCAGAAGCTTTCTACTGACAGGCACCTGCAATAATCGTGAACGTGTCTATCCTTCATAGAGCAAACAATAAAGCTGAGGGCTGCTCAGGTGAAATTAAAGCCTCCAGGTGGAAGGCTTCAGCTTCAACCTGAAGTCATTAGGAGTTGTTTGTAACCCCCTGCAAGGAAAGGTATCGCAAACAAATAAATGTGTTTAATTTTAAAGATATATTGCACCTCTTGTTATGCAGAATATTCATCTCATCTGAATGCAGTTAGTGCAAGAAGCTACACTGCTTGGCATACCACCAGGACTCCTCTTACCTGACTTTGGCCAAGTAAAAGTGAGGCTTGTAATCTAGCCTTTTAACCTACAGGCATTAATCCCTAGTAGTAACAGGCACATCCAAGGGTATTTCAACCCTTCTACCCTGAACTCTTTGTTAAACACAAGATGAGGTTTTTCTTGGGAGTGGTTATAAGAGGACACCTCAACTTAGGGCTGCACATCTGTAGGATAAGAGAAAGATGTACCTTGCTACTAGACTTGCAATTCCAAAGTGTGAAAACATACAGTAAAGTGGGTAACATACAACAAAAACACACAGGTGTAAATAATATAAAATTCATATATATTTTAATTGCCTTGTAATTTTATTACTCTAGCTACATGCCTTTATTTTACAAAATGAAACGTAAGAAAAGTCTATAAAAACATCTGAAAAACCACACATAAGAACAGGCCAGATCATTATTATAACAAATTGGTTTGACTTTATTTCACCCCCTGAAAGCTTTCTGATGTTAGTAAATGTGGTTTAATCCCAGGCACCACCTAAGCACCAAATAGCCACTCTCTCCCTCCCTCCCTCCCTCCCTCCATGGTGGGATGGGAGAAAACATAGAAAGAGCAAAGGTGAGCAAACTCATGGATTGAGATAAAGACACTTTAATAGCTAAAGCAAAAGCTGTGCATACAAGCAAAACAAAACAAGAAATTAATTCACTGCTTCTCAGTTGGCAGGCTGGTGTTCAGCCATTCCTGGGAAAGCAGAGTTTCATCACATGTAATGGTCACTTGAGAAGACAAATGCCATCACTCTGAATATCATCTTCCCCCCTTCCTCTTTTTTCCACCAGCTTATATGCTGAGCATGACGCCATATGTTATGGAAAATCCCTTTGGTTAGTTGGGGTCAGGTGTCCCAGCTGTGTCCCCTCCGAGCTTCTTGTGCATCTAAAGCCTCCTCGCTGGCAGGATGCTGTGAGAGGCAGAAAAGCCCTTGGCTCTGAGTAAACTCTGATCAGCAATAACTAAAACATCCCTGTGTTATCAACACTGTTTTGAGCACAAATCCAAAACATAGCTCCCTACTAGCCAATGTGAAGAAAATTAACTCTATTTACTCTGTGTAAAAAAAAAGCAAATCAAATATGTCAATTAAATTGGTTATCAGCCATTCCATTTTATGTCACAAGGTTTCAAAATTTATAGATTTATAAAGATAAATGCCTCTCTATAAGGATTTGTAACAGATTTATAAAGATAAAAAGAGGGCATATGAACTTTGTTTTCCAGTACACACGTAGTCATTCATATTCAGGCTAAGCAGGAAGATGTCTTGGACTGTTGTTTGTTGCAGTTTGTTTTTTTCTCATAGATGTATGCATACAGTCATGCCACCCAAGTTAAACTCTTATATGTAATGTATGCTGGCTTACTTTGAGTAGAGTAGGTAAACTTTTGGGTGGGAGTGTTGATCTGCTAGAGAATAGGAAGGCTCTGCAGGGGGATCTGGACAGGCTGCATCGGTGGATCGAGGTTCAACAAGGCCAAGTGCCAGGACCTGTGCTTGCAGTGCTACAGACTTGGGAGAGAGTGGTTGGAAAGCTGCCTGGTGAATAAGACCTGGTCCTGCTGGTCAGCAGCTGAACATGAGCCAGAGTGTGCACAGGAGGCCAAAAAGGGCAATGGCATTCTGGCCTGTATCAGCAATAGTGTGACCAGCAGGAGCAGGGCAGAGAATGTGCCCATGTACTCGGCACTGGTGAGGACACACTCTGAATCCTGTGTTCAGTTTAGGACCTTCCTCTGCAAGAAAGACATTGAGATGCTGGAGCGTGTTCAGAGAAGGGCAGTTGAGCTGGGGAAGGGCCTGGAGAGTAAGTCCTGGGAGGAGTTGTTGAGGGAGCTGGGGTTGTTTAGTCTGGAGATAAGGAGGCTCAGGGGGGACCTTATTGATCCCTACAACTGCCTGAATCCCTGACCTCTACAACTGTCCTGGTGTAGCCAGGTGGGGGGTCAGTCTCTTCTCCCAGGTAATAAGTGATGAGAGGACATGGCCTCAAACTGCACCAAGGGAGGTTCATGTTTGACATCAGGAAGAATTTCTTCATGGAAAGGGTTGTCAGGCATTGGAATGGGCTACCCAGGGAGGTGGTGGAGTCGCCATCCTTGTAGGTGTTCAAAAAAACCAACTAGTTGTTGCACTCAGTGCCATGGTCTAGTTGACAAGGTGGTGTCTGGCCAGAGGTTGGACTTGATGATCTCAGAGGTCTTTTCCAACCTAAATGATTCTGCAACAAGTTGATAACCTAAAAATTAGTGGTTATATAATTCTAAACCTGTTAATACTTTGGCTGTTAGGAGTTTTGGAGTAAATAATGGAAAATTTATATGTTCTCTTTCAAGCAACAGTCAATCAAATATGCTGATGTTTGACTCTGATTTCTTCAGTTTATTTTTCCTACATCCATTGTGCATTTTCAATTAGAGAGAATGGAGGAGGAGGGATGAACAGGATCACACAAACCTGTCCGTATTAGATGATTAAAAACACACAACCATACAGCTTTAAGCAGATAACAGTTTTCAGCAGATAACATCATGGATAACAGTTGCCAAGGCAAATTATCATAATTAGGCACACTGGCTATAGAGCATTAAATTCTGAAGTTAAATTATAAGACAAATAATTCAAAAGAGTTTCTTATAGCTGATTTCTAAATTTAGAGTAATATCCATGACAGCAGTGCTGTGTGAACACTAATGCAATGTTATTATGCATTTTAGTAGGATGCCACAGTGTGAACTAAAGCAATCTCAGGAGTGAATCCTGATGTTCTTCCCTCAGCAGCAGGAATTCATAGAAAGCTTTAAAATGGCATTAGAAAAGTCCTCTTACATGTATTTTTATTGCTGTTCACAGAATTGTTTTCAGTTCTAGAAAAGTCTTACGTGTAACAAAAAGTTAGCTCACGTGTTACACAAGTTTGACACTTTTCTTGTGGCAGTCTTCAAACACAGGGTGGTTCCACTATAGACCAACTGTTTTGTCACCTAGGTGTTACATGTCACAGCAGCTGGCATTGCCACATGCGCAGTTTGCCTAATGATATGTTACCATTTAAGCAGAGATTATCTCCATGAATAGGATACTGAGCTGGGCACTTTACTTTCATTCCAATATATGAAAGGATATGCTGCTGGCACACATGCTCTTGTGGATATTTTGCCTATTTCTTTTGGCCAACTGTCTATGGAGGAAAAGAGCTAGACTGCACCCCATTAACTGGCAAAATAAATACATTCTAAGGCAGTATTTTTGTCAGGTTTGCCATTCTAAATGAACTTCTGTCTGTCACGTGATTTAAATTCTTTCCAAGGTTTCTGTTCCCCATTACCTCTTCAATATAAACTTATTTCATTTGGAGTTTAGCTCCCCTTCAGACACATTTGATTAGGAACTTCCCAGTCTGACAAGGAAATTATGAACTAAATCTGAGTCACACTTGCTATTTTAAGTGGGTGAATACACTCATTACTTCCTTAGCATATTAGCGTTTGGTTCTTTTTCTTCCACTTTGGAAAGCAATGAGATTTTCTGCTATGGATTAGGCTCACTTCCCTGCTCTGTAAAGAGACAAAATGAGGACAAAGTAGCAAAGGACAAAGGCTTTTAGATTTTTCTAATCTAAATTAGAAAAAATTGTAGATTTTCAAGCAAACCATATTTATATCTTAGTCTTTGGAGACTCAGACATCTATTCCATTTTACTGTTTTGTGCAATGATTTTCTTTCCTGTTACTACACCAAAGGCATTTATGGTCTTTGAAAAAGGAAATGCTAACTGTTTGCCACTCAGTATGTCTTTCTTAGATTCTAAGACTACTTTTTTGACTTCAGGTTCCTGGGGTTATTAATTCCTTAGTCTGCTTACACCCACTAGTGGGCTCAGTTTTTATCACTAGCAATCAAAAAACTTATCTTTACTGAAGAGTTCATACTTGTTCTGCCACCAGCAAAGATCTGTAGGTAAAAAGAGCATGTGCTGATACTGAGTTGCTACCCCAACTCTAAATAAATGTATTCTGTATCAGACAGTAGCCGTAGTGTGAAGCACTGGTACTGGCACACCACTGTGTCATCTCAGAGGTCTTGATTCTGGACTCTCAGCTGCAGATTTTAGCACCCCCAGCTGCAAGAAAAGTAGACTGAAGATGTTAGTGGCCTTTCTTGCACTGCTTCCCTATGTTGGCTCCATCTCTCAGCCAGCTGCCAGAGGAGACCACATGTATTTGCCACATATCTATGTAGAGTTGGTGGAGATATCTGGGTTTTGGAGAAGGAGTGTGGGGAAGGAGGATGTCACAACTCATGGGCCGGAGGAAAATCAGAGAGGGACACAGTTCCAGTACCAACTTGAGCTGTAACATGTAGCATGTTCTTCAGGAAAACTCCCACTAGCTGGGGGCTGGAGCAGTAATGAGGGCAGAAGAGGGGGATGTGTCTGTCTTGCTGAAGGTTGATCTCTCTGACATTCTCTTCCTGAGGAATACATCCTTGCCCAATCAAGATATTCAATGTTACACTGGTGAAACGAACCAGACATGACTGTGGATTGGAAAGACGTGCACTTGTAACTGTAGAGGAAACAGTACACCACGGGTAAGCCAGTAAAGATCTGTCTGCTCTTCCATTTACCCTGGAAGCAGTAAAGCTGATTCTGCTTGTGACTCCATCTTCCTCACATTGCAGAAGAAGAAATACAATAACAGGATTGTTGACCCATTCCTGTTCATGATGGAACACAGGACTCTGTGTCGGACTTAAGCCTCTAGCAAACCTGAGCTCACAGATGTCTCATCTGCAGGCCGGCCTAGGAATTGCATTAGCACTTCTGTGTTCCCTCTGATCATGACATTACCAGATGCTTAGTGCTCTTTGTGACAATTTTTAAGACTCCTCTTTATTTGAATCAGAAAATACTTTTAATGAATAAATGATACTTTTTGAATTTGTGCTTTAAGTGTGTCTTTATAGTTTTTAACATATATACTCAATCTACCTATTCATACAGTCGGTGCTACCATGAAGTGATCTTTTCACTGAAAGATGAAAGCTAGCCTTCCTGACTCTGCAGGTCAAGGGGCAAAATGTTTTCTTTCCACATAGGAAGATTTAGAAAAGTATGATCCATGGCTTTTCTGTGCCAAACAAAGTTTCATCTTCATTGATATACCCTAAAGAACCTACTTATTAAAATCCTATTGAAGCATGATAGAAACAAAGATATTTAATAAGTTAACACTGCTAGAGTTGAGAAATACCTGTCCCTGGCAACATACTGCAGAAATGCTCTTCCTTCTTTCCTGCCAAGCATAAGGAAATTTTCAAGTTATCTGCTCTAGAGAATGGTCTGATTATATCTGTATGGCTACTTGCCTTCACTAAAGTGAGGCAAATAAATATGCCTTAAGTATAAAGGCACTATTTGTTTGTGATAATTTAGCTTCTTCTCACTCACGTTCTCTTTCAGTAGGAAGATTTCCATTAACTGACATGAGTATAATCTTTTTTCTGTCAAGATTCTGTAATAGCTTTGTGGACATACTGATATTACCAGTGAGGCAGCTGAGGGAGTGAATATTAAAGATAAATGGTGAAAGTAAAAAAACTAACAGTAGTTTGGATGCTGCATGATTTATTCATTGCCAGTTTATATCTGGTATCAACTGTTAGCTAGCCTTTCTGATGATTAATCTTTACTGATTGTGGTGGAGAATGCAGGCAAGAGGAATCATGAGGACTTAATGATATTGAGGAAAATAATGGGCAAAACATATATTGAGTCATAAACTAGGTGGCATGATAGTCGAAAATTTGCATTTTAGTTGTGGTGAAAGGTCTAGGGGTGGAGATTTGTGTAACTTGTTTCCCTTTTAGTTTTGGTTTTTCTACTTTAAGTGAAATTTTATGTTGAATGTAATCTTGATTATGATTCTTAGATACGTAATCACAGAGGCAAGGGGTGGAATGTGGTGGTTTTGCAGTTTAGAAAAACTTGGTTTGATAGACAGGTTGCTAGACAAATTAAACAAGCTGGTAACACCCTGCGATGACATATTTTAAGAAGGAGGAAAGGCGAGAAGTGCCTTTTTTCTGCTTCCCTGCCAAGGGGTGGCAAGGGGGGGGGGCCCCAGGCCTCCTCCTGAAAGTGGGCCACTGGGGCCCCCGAGCGTGGCGGCCAAAGCCAGGCCACGGGAGAAAGCCACCCTGGAGCCACAAGCAGCCGAGAACAGCCGTGAGCAGCCACCAGCCGGAATCGCACGTCACGAGTCTCTGCAGCTGGCGCTGTCCACGTGGGGCCAGCGGGCCCTTCCACGCAGCCAGCGCAGCTCGCGCCAAGCTGAGAAACACCGTGCAGCCAGCAGTGAGAGACAGGGCGAGTCTTTCCTGATGCAGAGCCCAGACAAGATCAACTTCTCAGCTGCAACTAAACAGGCACGAACTTTCTTCCAAGTCAGAGAGAGAGGAAAAGTGAGACCATGTGAGAAAAAGAAACATGGCAACGCCGACATTGGTAAGGGAAGGGAGAGAGAGGAGGCGCTCTCAGCACTGGAGCTGAAATTCTCCTGCCAGCCATGGTGAGAACTATAATACAGCAAATTTTTTTCCCTGTAATTCATGAGATGAGGTACATGGCAGGGTGCAGAAATCCACATGCAGTCCATGAAGGAAAGATGCTCACACCAGACCCCACAGATGTTGTGAAAGGCTTTTAGAGATTGAATAAGAGAGCCTTTGTTTTTGGCTGGAATAGCTGATCCTTAAAAGACTAAAACCCCATGACTATTATGACCCATGATGGCAGTTGTGAGAAGACTGCAAGATTCGTGGGAGGGTTATTTTTTTCCACTGCAGCAGATTCGGGCAGACTGTTGTTTGTGAAGTTTGAAGCCACACTGGAGAAGTTCGCAGAGAACTATCTTCCATGGGAGGAATCCCACAGCACAGCAGAAGAAACTCTTTTCCTTAAACATAAAGAAAGACTCTAAAGAAATGAAACACTGACCAAAACCCCATGTTTGTTTCCCTTGTGTGGTTTGGTGGAAAGAGGGTGGTACTGTACGAGAAAGGTGTTCTGAAAGTTTGCTTTAGTTTCTCATTATTCTTTTTCATTTTAATTCTGTTAGTAATAATTCTTCATACTGTGGACCTGTGGTAAGTGTGGACCTGTTTTGCCTTGAAGTTTTTCCATTTTCCTCAATAATCGTTATTTTACCTTGTGAAAATGAAGTTATAATTTCCCCTTCTCTTCATAGCTACAGCAGAGGCAAGTAAGTAATAGTTTTTTGTGGTGCTTCATGCCTAACCAGCACCAAACTGCAACACTGATGTATTTGTAGAGCACTCTGATTTAATAGATATGAGGGTAACTAGAAAGACAGGTTATGCTTTTTATGCTTTCAGTTTTCTTGTTCGTTCTCAT
The DNA here is from genome assembly GCA_013397975.1 of Machaerirhynchus nigripectus. NCBI lineage: Eukaryota > Metazoa > Chordata > Aves > Passeriformes > Dicruridae > Machaerirhynchus > Machaerirhynchus nigripectus. The sequence goes on along the minus strand of VZRQ01003532.1, from coordinate 329,868 downwards.
AACTTTTCTCATCTCTTGTTCCTATTTGAACGAGATTTGTGGAGCTGATCTCAGCTTAGCCTACTACTAATCTTCTAGTCCATTCAGGAATCACACTTGCCTTTTTAGGATAGTGTCACATACATATTCCATAGACATTCTGTGATCAGAGGGTATCTGGGGTTTTTTTTACATGTAGAGGTTTCCAACCTATTATTGTGGTCCAATTCTAAAATTATTAGAAATGTCTCTGGTTGAATTAAGGTGCAAACAAGACCATATGCCAAAGTCAATAGTATGGATCTTATTTGATAGTAAATATGAGAGAAAGAGAAAGAAAAAAAAGAAATAGAAAAGAGGTGGGCGGACAGAAGGAGAGTGACAGAGACAGAATAAAGAAAATATCACCATTCCATGGATCCCACCGTCATCCCGTTGATCCTCTCTAGCTGGTCTTCTTGGTGGTGAGGGTCCTCCAAAATGCTTAGAATCTGACGAATTAGTATGGGCTCAGGCCAGGTGGGAATGCCCAGGTACCTCCCCAGGGGGGTGGGGAGTGCAGTTTGACACAGTCTCTTGCGGCAGATTTTGTGTCTGTTGCATCACTTTGCATCACATGCAGTCCTGTGGTGCAAGGCCTTAGAAATTAGTCTAGGGAGCACTTCAGGGGGTATTTGATGGATTATGACACCCCCTCAGCTTCCTCCCACAGGATGTGGCCTGTGGGGTTGGGGGCTCACAGCTGGGCCAGTTTGTGTAAGGGAGGATGGGTGTTCAGTGCCTTCTGAGCAGAGGTTATGCCATGTACCCGAAACCTCTTCCCCCCACCCTCGGTTGCAGGGGAAGTAAACCTGTGTAAACCTGGCCTCTACGGGCTGTGGTCTCCCCCACCCCAAACCCAGCCAGAGATGATTCTCAGCGCAGCTGCTGGGTGTGACTTTCTTGTGGATGCATTCTTCTCCCTCAGCCTGAGATGCTTGAACAATAATGTCCCCTTTATCTTATCTGGGCAGCTTAACTCACAGTCCAGCTCCGGGCAACTTCAAGAAGGGGTGGGTTTCTGTGATTGTAGCTTCTTTATACAGTTTTTTCTACAATGGGTAAAACTCCTTCCAAAACTCTGCCAATGTTTAAGGCATGAACCATTTCAGTCCCTGACACTTACGTATCTCGTGTGTTTTTCTGGATGGTACCTAGAAAGTACATTGTGCAACTGAGTGTTTCTCATTCTTATTCTCATTCTCTACTTCTTGAATGCTGTCTTGTGAACTTCAAACATTTGAGCAGTTTTATGGTCTCTTTATGCCCACTCTCCATCCCAATGCCTCTGCACTTCATGCAGCCCATTGTCTTCTGTTTTAGCCAAGACTTCATGCTCTCCTAATTCTTTTCCATCTCCATTGCAGCTAACAGTGTTCCATGTGCAAACTATCAATGCCTCATTAAACACTATTCTGTGGATGCATCCTTCCTTTCCTTTATTTAAACAAAAATAATCACTTAACCATAGAAAGATGTCAAAGTAGTCTGGTACAGGTGTATTCAGACTGAATAGATCTTGCAGTTCATACAGAGTGTACTGATCATCTACCATGACTGTGTTGTTAGCCATTCTCCTAGGATGCAAAATCTGTGCATTAGGTATCTGCTCTTTTATGCATGGTCTTTCATGATTATTATTGTAGTAATGACTTGCTGATTAATATAATTTTCCAAGAAATCTCAGGACTGTTCTGAAACATTGCCACCTTGTGGCTTCTGGAAGATCATCATCCTTAACAGTGCTATTACATGTACTTGGTTAAGGCATAGCATAGTTGAATTTGCAATAATTCACTAACGAAATCTGCTGCCTTTTTTTTCCAGCTTACAGGAAGTATAAATGAATCCTAATAGTCATACACAAAATTATTCTCCCACGCATTGCATTGGCTTCTTTTCTCTCTCCTTTTTTTTTTTTCCCAAGGAGACTTAAAATGGCTGTGCAGTGTAATATAGGGGTGACAGAGATTGTGAACCCTCTAAGATGTAGCTTTTAAAATTATACAAAATTGAGCATAGTATCATGGTATTATTAGGCAGCAGGTGGTAATATTTAGGATGTACTTTGGAGTCCCTGCTGACTAACTAGAAACTGAATCTCAAAATTATATAGATGAGATGAGTCTGAAACAGCCTTATTAATGTTTTACATGCATGTCTGATGCTTGTGTTCTCTAGGGAGAAAAATTTATTCTAAAATATGGTGGCACTTTCCATTTAAGTATAGCAATAACAAAAGAAGATCTGCAAAAATTGTTGGGTTAGATTTCATGTTCCATATTGCAAAAAAAAATTTTGTAGAGTAGATGATCGAAATCTCCTTTTTTTTTTTTTTTTGTGAGCTCCTTTTCCTGTTTGTCATCATTGTTGGACTGCTACTATAACAAACCAAAATATTCATGTTTTATCAGCCAAGAAACAAATATATCAAACCTGGTTTTGTCACATGTTTATTTTTTTTTTACTTTCTTCCTTCCTGAAGTCCCTATGAAAATGCAAAAAAAAAAGTAACATGGGCATAAAGTCTATCCTGAATAATGTGGTTTACTGCTAGAGAGGATGAAAAAGGACCATGATCTGGAGTGCTGTCCTGACTTATTGCTTTCTCCATCATTAGACTGGGAACCTCCAAGTCCCATTTAGAGCAAGTTCCACAAGACAGAGCTCTCTGCCATCCAGGTGTATGGCCCAGACTCCCTGATGGGTGAAGGCAGTGCCAGCGTGCTGGCTGGAAGGAGCAGTTCAGGAGGAATTTAACGAAGCTCGCTGAAAGAGATGGACCTGGATCCATTACAGCCCTGTTCTCATGGGACTGAAAATCATGCAAAGCAGTACAGTTTTCTACATGGCCCTTCCAGACTGCAACTTCATTCTCAAAATGAATTCCAGCAGATGTTCATGTACCGTAGGATAAGAGGACAATGAGCAATGAGATTCAAGGAACCAGAGAAACACAAGAGCCTGCAGCTCTGAGGAAATGCTACAGTTCCCTTGGTTGCTTTTCTCAGCTTGGTTGCTTATCTCAGAAAAAATGACAACTGATTCCTTTGATAAAGTAGTCTGCTTTGATTATAAATAACATTTCCATTTTGTTTTCTTTATAGCTCACATGATAAACTACAGGAATATGACTTAACATGGGGAAGCACAGCAAGTGTATCCAGTTTTTGGGTAGAAATTTGTGAGGAGCCTTTCAACTGCACACTGGGCAACTGGAAAGAAACAAGAGGATGCTGGCTAGGAACATTTAAGATATTTATGTGCTTTTGAGCCTTCTTTTCTGATGAAGGGAGTGTGGATTCATAAAATGATTTACAGCCTGCTGAAAGAATTTGAAAACGTGTCACACTCATTTCCCATGCAGATGTCAAAATGAATCATTTCATACAATAGGAATAACTGCATAATGATGTTTGGGGAACTGCATGAAATTATTCTAAATCAAGGTGAAAATTTCAAAGGACTTTGAGTAAGTTATAAGTGTTCGGAATGAACAGTAAAATGAGAAAAGAGTATGTTTTTCAAAATGGGAAGGGGACAGGCATCTTTATTTGGAGGCAGGCACGAGAAATGTATTAGGAACATGCACTGGGGACTCCCATAAAAGCAGAGCCGGGATGCTGGTGAGAGGCTGTCCAGGGCAGGGATGGGGATAGAAGATGGAGTTGTGGTGAGAAACCTCCAAACTGTAGAAAGCTGAAGAGAGTGTTGGGGCAGAATAGAGCATGCGGATGATGGAGGTTTTTTTCTTCAATAGTCTCTGCTTGTTTCTTTCCTCTCCCTTCTCAGAAATGAGAAGTCACACAGCTGCTAGAGGGTGCTGAGCCTTGAGCTCCTCTTCCATTTTAGAAGCCCCACTTGTGTGTGGTGAGATAGCAAGATGGCTTCAGGCCCCCCCAGGAGGCTTCAGGCACCCTCCTCTCCTGGTCCTTGTGCTGCTGTCTCCTTTAGTACACAATGGTCAAAGCAGACCTCTGGAGATCATTGAGCCCAACCACTCCCTCAAAGCAGGACTGCCAGCAACACCAGGTCTGGTCCAATGTGGCTTTGTCTAGTTAAGTCTTGACTAACTATTAAAGCTTTTCTTTGGGTCCAACCCAGAATGAAAGTTGCAGTCCAGGATCTTGGACTTGTAAATAGGGTTGAGAATGTTCCAAGTAGTCATAGGGTCTTTTTGTCCATAACAACGGGAAACACTTTTTCCCATCCATTTCACTGCCTTGGCATATTTTCCATCTTTGTCATGTGCATAATGGTTGTTGAATAGGGCCAGGGTAACACTGAGCAATTCCTAATTGGTTTAGTATGCACATTTTGACTTGCCTTGGGGTCAAAATGAATATTTGTTCCTCCTGTAATTTCTAGTGATGCTGCATTGCTATGGGAGAAAGAAATTCAAATGTTTTTCTAAATTGAATGTCCTTTTCAAAAATAGCTGTCTTCATTAGTAATGCAGAAGTCATTATTAATGAGGATGATACAATTGGCGGAGGCAGCCCAATTTGTCATTCAAAATCCCAGAACAGGACTGGGAATGCAAAACACTGTGAACGGAGATCTAGGTCCTCACCTATCATTTCTTTTGTTTTAGTGAGATTTCTGCACGGAATGCAAAATCATTGACTGACAATTACAGTCTCAGAAAAGAATCTTTTTTTCAGCATGTGATTTCACTTTAGACCATTTTAATGATGAGTGAAGATTTACAGCAGGAGAAGAGTGTACAAATTCCTAAAATAGTGTAAGATGGTTGTATGGCCAAAATTTAATGTTCTATGTAGAAAACAGCTGTAATAGTCCTAAACAACATCGTGAATCAATGAGAAAAAATAAAATGTGGAAACATTTTGTTTCTACTAGACCTTGTGTCTAGGAATATACCTCACGTTGAGGCTACCTCAATACAAAATAATTTGTTATCAATTAGAAGGTTTGCAACATGAGTGTTGTTTTATTTTGGTAAAAGTTATTGCTGATTGATTGGTGCGCCCTGTGTTACTCTTTCTGTTTTTTCCTGTCATCACCCGTCCCTGTTAGAGGCAACAACCACTCAAGCATGAATGTCACCATAAATGTGAGTGGTCTTCCATTACTTTTTGTCACTTGTTACATTAAATGCACTATGCAGCCTTCCAGATTATTTTTATAATCAGATCAGCCATACAGGAGAAAATGAAAAAACTGGACAAAAATTGAAGGACTTGCTGAACAATCCAGGCAGAGCCCTTACCCAAACCTTCCAACACCTATATTTTGTGTACATGAATTCCCTCTTGCTGCTCCAAAACTCTGAGTCCTTAAGCATTCTTTAGGCTGTCTTGAAGGGCAATACCACTTTGCTTGACAGATGAGATTTTGCCATAAATAGAAGAAACTTCTCTAATATTCTTTCTAGAGAGCTGGATGGTGTCTTTCGTTTATTTTCAGTGTTTTGATACTTTGCATTGCAGGGTTCTTTCTTACATTTTCCAGTCTCCTCTTCAGTGACAAATCCTTATAGTCATGATGCTGCTTCCCTTCTTGGTCTGAAAGGTCAGCAGTGGCCGCCCTTTGAGGAAGCTGTAACTGAATCTTTCCTCACTTGGTGAGTCTGAGGCTGCCAAACCTCTTTGTATAGACTCTACAATTCTTCATCAGTAACCCTCTTTTTTCTTCTCATCTCTAATGAAAAAAAGCAAGCTGTCACAATTTGATAGAAGATTTTAATATGCTCCCTTCAGGTCTTGTTATAGTCAACCTAACGTGTATAGAAATCATTATTTTAGTAGCCTTCCTTAATACATCTGACATCTGCACATTTCAGTGCTGTCAGGTGCTGCATCCTACAGCTCTCCAATGCTGCCTTCACAGTAACGATTCTTGTTACTTCCTTGGATTCTGTGTTATTTGCATTGCGCTGCAGACATGATCTGTGAGTTTTTTATTCACGTATTGTAATTGTGTTTTCAGGCCATAGGAGAACTGTTCACTTAGCACTGGTCTCTGGAAGAGTCTGTCAGTATAATTTTTGTTTGCTTGTTTGTCTGGTTAAGTCTGACTTGCTAGGAAACAGAAGTCTAAAACCCACTCTCTCCATAACAGTTTTGGAATTCACTAATCCATTTCAGCAAAACGGCAAAGATCTTGTTTAATATGTTCACTGAAAGAGAAGCTACAGAGAACATTTAGTCCTTATCAGACGTAGTAAATTTCTCATCCAGAGCAGTACTTATAAAATTCCAGCATCACTTATGCCATCTTAAGTGCCAGAGAATTTAACCATCAGTCCAAATTCCTCTCTTGTTTGGGTATTGTCTGAGAGATGGTCAGCTCATTTCATAACCCCAGTATATTTCTCTTAACACAGTAAATCAACTTTAAGACACAAGTAGCAGTCAACAGGGTTTCATAAGTTCACTGTGGACAAAATGCTTGGTTTGGATTGTAACCCAAAATTTGGGTTACCAAAATACAACTCTGCTGCAGAAATATAAGCATACTTAATTAAATCAACATAAAAATTACAGTGAATAACCATTTTTTAATGATGTGAGATAATTTTGTTAATTGGAAATTGCTATATACATAAAGTGTCAACAATTTCTTAATTCCATCATATTCTTTGCAATATTCTTGGTGTACATTGTTACAAATGTAGAGAAGAGCTTAAAGAAGTCCTGCCTTTGACTCAGATTTCTGGCAGTGGCTTTGTTTGGGGCAGCCTGCACCCCAGATCACTCTCGCTTGCAGGTTCTTAATAATGGCTGACTAGGTCTATTACAAAATTATTTATTTTACAGACACAAATGTAACAGACATAAGACTTTAACAGATTACTTACTACACAAAATAAACAAGAGAAAAACTACTAGTAGATAACGCGCAGTGCATGAGTGAGGTACTTAATATTACAGCTAGCGAAGAAATACTATAGATTAGGATTCAATGTATCTTACCATCCAGTTGCTGATGGGGCACACATAGAATCCTTCCTCTCAATTCCCAGGAAAGTAACCAAGAATTTGCATCCAAACTCACAGAAGTCCTACATGTTTCCAGAGTGTGAGTAGGAGGCTTCTACCTCCGTGAAAATTTGTGTAGCTTATATAGTTAGTAAACTAACATGTCTCTCAGTCAGGAATTTCTAGGTTACCTGTCTACATTTCGCTCTCAAGGCGAGATGTTTATTGTCAACTGGGGATCTCACGTCCCTGGAGCCGGACATCTGTCCAGCCTGAGTTATCTCACTGATTCATGTGAGGGGGGAGAATGTCTGGAGCTATGAACCAGCTGCTAGACAGAGCAGATAAGCTCTTCTGTGGCAGGGAGGGATGTCCTGTCACATACATATAAGAAGAGTAGGAAATAGAGTTAGTTAATGATCCTTAGCTTCAAGACAATGTGACCACCACAAACATGTGAACTTTAGATAGAACTTTAGTCTAAAGTTCACCAGGGCAGGTCTGCAAAGTTTAACTTAATCCTTCTTTCAATGTGTCTTCCAGAAGAAACTGTAAAAATAAAAAGCCGTTTGAATAAACTTTGAGTATTATTTGATGGCTTTATCTGGTGAATGTGTGAATGTAAGCAACACAAAGCACTTGCAGATAACTTCTTCTCAGTGTTAATTTTTTCTCCTCATTTATTTAACATCAAGTAAAGAAAAGGAGGACATGGTTGGGCCAAAATGTGCGCTTCTGTGACATCTTGCAGCTGCAATGGCTCTTGATCATCAGATAACAGAATCACAGAACAGCTGAGGCAGGAAGAGCACTCTGGAAGTCATCTGGTCTAACCACACTGGTTTCCAGGATGAGATGCTTCATTGCTTTCCAGGACCCAAGGTGAAACTGAGTGGCCTACAGTTCTCTGCTTCTTGCAGAAGAAGAAAAGTGTCCTCCTTCTTGCCCTTCTTGGCTAGAGAAGTGACATTTTCTTTCTCCAGTCTTGTGTCACTTCTCCCAGTCACTATCAAGAGTGGCATTACAGTGGCATCTGACAGCTTACTCAGTGCTTGGGATGTGTCCTGTCAGGGACCATGGACTTAAATCTATCCAGTTTGCTTAACTACTCCCTGACCTAATCCTCTCCCACCAAAGGTACATCTTCCTTGCTCTAGCCTCACCCCTCGTTGTCTGGAACCTGAGATTCCTGAACCAGATTGGTTGTGGTTATGTGAATTCATTCAGACTGTTGTCATGGCTGAAACTAGCAGGTCTGATGGATAAACTTGGAAATGCATTTTAAATGGCAAGTATTTTCTGGGTGAAAACACAACTTGCGTATACAAGGACACTTTACAATACATAACAGCAGCTGCAGATTTTCGAGATGGTACTTGTGAATGGGCCAGAATATGCAGAAAAACTACATGGGCATTTATAGTCAATACTGACAAGATCCATAACATTAGAGACCCTTTTTACGCAGGTCAGTGACGCATGCTAAAAATTTCTCTGTGAGTATAGCAGGAAGACTTGTTTAGCCAGGGTTTTATACTGATGCAGTTCATTAAAGATATTGGCATACTGGCTAAGATGCCATTAAAACTGTGCTTACTGTTCCACTGAATTTGACAGTGGATAAATCCATCATCTAGTCTCACTGCTCAATAACCAGCTGTCATAGTCCTTGTAATGTAACACTTTCATTATATCCAGGAAGAAACAGGACACACAAAAGGATAGCAAATGATCCTGGGAAGTCCTTCCCAGAAAGATAAATGCTACTAAAAATAAAGTAAGTTGTTTTTATTAGAACTGTGATGTTAATGAAAAATATGGACAATTATATGCTCTCGAAGCTGGCTTTTTCTGTGTAGGGTTTTGTTTTGTTTTGTTTTGTTTTGTTTTGTTTTGTTTTGTTTTGTTTTGTTGGGGTTTTTTTTTAGTGCAGAAGACTTAAAAAAAGATACCCACATAGTTTGCAAGAGTTTGAGATTAATGGTTCATATTACTTATGCAGCAGACATTTTAAGGAAGCAGATTAAGAGAAGATTGTCCAGTTTGCTAGTTTAAAACTTTTGAAAAATGGTCACACACTATACCACAAAACTGATGTTGTTTGTTTTCTTTTAGGAACGTCTCTTGATGAGTCTTTTGCCCAGGAATGTTGCAATGGAAATGAAGGAAGACTTCCTGAAGCCTCCTGAAAGGATTTTCCACAAGATTTACATTCAAAGGCATGACAATGTTAGGTAGGATTGATGTAGTCCATGAAATAAACTAAACAAGACAATATGTAGTACAAGGACAGTGATGTATAATTGCATTCATGGTTCAGAGGAAAAAAAACCAAGCAGTACAGTGAAGATTCATCATCTATACAGAATGGAAGAATGGGTGCACTAGGAAGATATAATAGTCTTCTCAGGAGATAATCCTGAATCAATAAATGTCTTAGAATAGTAGGGGTGGGAGACGGACAACTTTTTCCAAATGACTAGTCATTGGTTTTGTACTGTATTATGTTTTGGGTGAATAGGAGTATTTATTCTGCATGGTAGTTTTTACACATTTATATTTTTCTGACAGTAAGATGAATTACTTCTAAAGTAATAGCTTTTCCTGAGTAATAGCATGGAAACACAGAGAGAAAATGTGATGTAAACTTAAAGAAATGTGTATTTTAATCACATCACATGAGCGTTACCCCTCAGAAATTATTGACTAAGGCTCAGTTCTACTTCTTGCTCTTGTTCAGTGTGTGCAAGTGCTGTCATTTATATTGCTTGTTCTTAAAGTGCATTCTCATTTGTTAATCTTCTTTGCCTCCAGAAACAAATTCCTTAAAGACCTTGTCTGTGTTTTATCACACTACTGCCAAGTGCCTTGCTTCCACATCAAAAACAGCATCAAAGAAGTTCAGCTGGTGTCACTCTTTTACTAAACAAGCTGCAGTGTTAGTAAGTGATGCCACAGAGCTGCCTTGATTTGCATGGTGTACTCGTGTAGCAAAGGAGTAAACTTCAGCACATCGTTCTCTCCCTATCCACTCCTAAGTTTCTTCTCTCAAGGTTTAGTCTACCTCCCATCGAGCTGGCTTTAATATTTGCAAGGACCACTTCCTAGTGACAAAGTCGTTGCAACTAAAAGCATTTGTGTCCCTAAGGGAATCAGAGATGTCTGTGATGGGAGTGTTCAGAAGACTGCCAAATTAGGTCAGTTTTACACTGTAAAATTAAACATTACTGAATTAAAAATTAGTAGTTTGCTTCATGCTAATGTTTAAATCTTGCATAATGTTAATCTCATCAATTTGCCTACAAAACTCTTGGTCTTTAACAATCAGTTTAAAATTGGTTCTAAGTGCACACTACCCCAGAGCTGATGCTGCAAAGCTGACAATGTTGTTTACAGTATCTGATGGTTCTCAATTGTCAAAGTCTGACTTGAGAGCTCCTAAAGGACAGATTCAAAATCTAAGTGAGCTGTCTTACTCCTTCACTTTTCCTTGTTCATGTCACATGGTTTTATCCTGTTGCACCCCCCCACCAACACCATTTGTATTTTATTTCTTTTTCTGCCAATCTTCCATCTTTGAATGATACCCTGTCTGTTTAGTTGCAGTCAGTTGTGCTAATCAAGTCTCAGGTATGCTGGGTTTTCGTGCTTGGGTGTCCTCTACTTTGACCCTTTTGTGATCACATTCCTTAATATACCTATAAAAATGTTGTCTAAAAATTATGCCCTCACAGTGCTATGAAATACTTGTATACTACTGTTGGTTGCCCTTATATTCAGGGTCAAGGCAAGACAATGATAATTATATCATGATTAGTATATTTATATCTTGTATGTGCTACAAGTCTCTGCATTCATTACAGTGTGTACAGTCATCTTAAACAGAATTGCTTTGCAGTTGATTATAATGCTTCTGAATCCTCTCTTTTGCTAAGATCTTTTTGAAATGTAACCTCAGGAGTAGTCTTTTTTCCTACATGACATGTTTTTTTCACATAAGTACTAAAACTTCTGTGGCTTATTCACTGCTTCGATGTGGAGTTCATAAAAGGTTTTGAATCTAGACACCCTGTCTGAAGGAATGAATTCATTCTCTGACATTAAGAAGGTACTTCTGGAGCAAATGAAGCCCAAGTAAGAGGGGGTCATTTTAATGTCATGGGTAAGATCCTCAGGGAAGAGAACTGAAAATAAGAGACCTCCCTTCACCATCTGTACTTACAAGAAACTGTATTGCCTTTTATTTCAGTAATGCAACTACTCTATAATTATGATAATAATAATAAAAAACCCCCTGATATACAGGATGAAATCATGTTCAATAATACCCAGCAATCTGTGGCAAGCAGGTCCCAGTAGGCCAGAATTTCACCCTGGAAGTGTTGTGACTGTGTAGACCTGAAGGATGAAGGGGAACTCCCAGCAGGTGCCACCCTGACACCAGTGTGAAGAACAGCCTAGCCTTTGGCAGGGCTGCTGGTGGTCAGTGCCAGTAAGTGTTTGCTTTACTTTCTTAAGGAGATGAAAACAATTTTTTTTCTTCTGGGTAGTGGCAGTTCAGTGCTATATCAGGTAAACCTGAGAGATCATTCCTGTATTCTTGTGACTTGTCCTCTTCCCATCAAGTGTTCTGTAAAGTGCTAATATTCAAACAAACCATCAAAAAGCCCATCTGTAATTCTATATTCCAGGCTTTTTTAACTCCAAAGCTACACAGTGGAAAATAGAAAATTATCTGCACTTTTACTTTCCTCTTGCAATGCTTTCTTTTTCTCCCCACAAATACCTGGAAGTATCAGAGCATTATTCTTCAGCAAAGATAGTCTGAAGGAAGTAGGCATGCAATTTGTAAACCACATGATTTTTCCATTCCTTACCTGTTGAAAAAACCAAAGCAATAAAACCCTCCAACAGCAAAAAAAAATACCCTCATAAGTAATAGAAAGCACTTGTTTCAGTCTTCTAAATAGCTGCCTGGAGAAAAGACAAAAAATATTTAATCTTGCATGTGAAAAATAAGACATTCATGCATCTACCTTCTTTACCTCCTCCCAGAAAAGCACAGGCAGATACATTACAGTGGAGGTACATATACCTCTGTAAGAAGTAAATGATGGACTGGGAAAAAGTACTGGCATATTTCAGATTACCGTGGCAACAGCCCTGGTTTATCGATTAGTTGGTGAATATTTTACCAACTACCCAACAGTTGTTGAATGAGTGCCTGCAACTGACTGTGCCTCTGGAGGGGAATGTGTCATGCTGTGATCAGCTCTTCCCAGATACGTAGTACACCTGCTACCTTGTGAAGTTTTTGAACAGAATTGCTGTGCAGTAAGAAATGAGGGCATGTGTTTTAAATGTAGACAAATAACCTAATGCAAACACAATATGCAAAATAAGATACGCAAATACACATTCAATACAGCATTAGCCCAGTGAGGACAATAAACTCAACAATCATAAAATAATGAAAGATAAATAAATAATGAAATAAAGAAACTAAAATAATTACAACTAATATAATATCTGTGGTTTATCAGAAGGAAATAGTCTGTATACAGTCCTCTAGCTGTTTCAACACAGTACAAGTGGTTTTTTACTGGGGTAGTCCCAGACAAGGACACCATGAAAGATGTGAGAACCAGAGGTCAAGTAACATGTAAAGGCTACCCAACAGACCAGGTCTTCTGTGGTGCTCAGAAATACGTTTTGTACCATGAAGGAAACATGCTTTTTCTAAGATTTGGTTAAGAAATTTAAGATTCATATTAAGAAATTTAAGATTCATATTTCTTTGTTTCCTTATTCCTACAGGGCTGAGGAATTTACAGATCACATATGTAGGTATAGTGGCTATTGTAAAAACTCAGTGGTCCTGACTGAATCTCTCCATGCAGGCATAATTCAATTAAGAAAATTTCAAATTGAGTTTCAGTTCAACCATATGCCCTGTATGGAAACCTCAACACATTTTGTTGTTTGTCTCTTTTGGAATGGACAGTAGATATTCATGAAACTGTTTCAACACATGGATGGATAAGGATATGGCTGACTTGCTATATTAATGCACAACTTCTTGCTTCATTCTGTGACTCAAACAATGTTGAAGGGATTAAAAAGAAAGTGAACATTGAACAACTAAAAATTCTTGGGCCTCTGGTACAGCAGTTTCATTTAGCCTTATTTTTAAAAGCGTGAAATAGGACTGGATGCTTTGTAAGAAGAGATATTAATTTTAGGAAACACACTGCCTGATTCAAAGCTACCAATAAAAAGATTCCTTGTGGCATTTTAGAGGTTCTTGAGACTCAGTGTGAAGCCAGAACACAATCTGAAGATATTTATGTGCAAATATTTCTGGTCTGGTCTGTCTTTCAGAAAACATCAGAACTTAAAAATTTTTTTAACTTAACTTACCCATTCCAACATTTTAAAAAGCTGGGATCATGATGCTTGTAACAGACTTTTGCATGTAGTCTTTCTGAACTTGTAAGACTTCACAATGAACTGGTTTTTGTAAATGATTATTATGTAAAAAACACATCCTCCCTTTGTTTCTATTTTTAACAGTCCTCTTTAATTTTAGAGAGCACCTTTTTCTTAAACATTGAAGTGAGCCATACGTAAAATTTTTAATAAACTTTCCTTACATTTGACCCTTGAGGCAAAAAGAGTCCTACAGGTTCCTTCCTGAGGCACCATACGCCATTAAAATACCATTTTTAGTGTAAGTTGTACTTTAATTAAAGAAATGGTCCAAATGGAAATAAAAAACAGGGCATACAACCCCCCTTATTTTGCAGAGTACTTGTTTATACAAGTGGCTCCATTGAAAACAGCAGGACTATTCAAGTGCACAAAACACATGAATGAGTAATGTTAAAAGTGAACATTTACTATCTACAAGCTGTCAAATCTCTTGTGTAACTTGGCATGATTTCTCCTTCTGAATGCCCCATAGAGTGACGTAGAAAAGGGTTGCTCTGTCAATACTCACGCTTAGGAAGCAGCTTAAATGTCTTAAACCAAGCCACAGGCTTTCTGCACTCAGTTCTAGCAGGTGCAGCTGCTTCCTGCTGTGCTGCAGTCACTGTGCAGGTGCTGGCTGTGCCTGCCTGCAGAGATCACGGGGGGAGAAAACATGAATACAGAAGGTCCTGGAGTGATAACTTTGAGCTTGTTAACACAGAAATGCTTCAGATGGTCAAGGAGTATGAGATAATGATGTATGTTACTCGTATACCAGTGGTGAACCAGCTTGGCTCTTTGTGGCTGAGGAGAGAAATGGCTGTTTATAATGTTTCCTTTCCTGAAATTGCTCACTGTACTGCTGCTTTGCTTTTGTTCAGAAATTTCATACCAGAACAAGTTAGAAATAGCTGTTGGCATTTCAAACCAAATAGTCCAGGTAGCTTTATAAAAAAGTCCTTCGGAAGCTTCCATTAAACATTAGAATCATGAAATCATAGAATGGTTTGAGTTGGACAGAGCCTTTAAAGATCATCTAGTCCAGTCTCTGTCTCTGGGTCAGGTTCATCTTTAACTACATAAGGTTGCTCAAAAGCCTGACCAGCCTGAGCTTGAATAGTTCCACAGATGGGGTATCCACAGCTTCTCCGCAAAACCTGTTCCACCCTCACAGTAAAGAATTTCTTCCTTGCATCTAATCTAAATCTACCTGGTTTTAGTTTAACTATTCCCGCCTGTCCTATCAGTCCTATTCCTGATAAAAGTCCATCTCCAGCTCTGTTGTAGATCCCTTTAGGCTCTGAAAGGCTGCTATAAGGTTTCCCTGGAGCCCTCTCTTTTCCAGGCTGAACAACTACACTCTAACTAGTCCATGTTTTTCCTGTGCTGAAAATCTGGGTGGGGTCTCATGAGACGAACAGAATCACCTCCCTCTGCCTGCTGGCCACACTTCCTTTTATGTATAACAGGATACATTTGGCTTTTTGGGCTGCAAGCATACAGTGCTGACACGTGTCCAATATTTCATCTACCAGTAGGCCCAAGCCCTCCTTCTCAGTGCTGGTCTTTATCCATTAATGCCTCAATTAGTATCCATGTTTGGGATTGCCCCAACCCAGGTGCAGGACCTTGCACGTGGCCTTGTTGAACTTCATGGGGCTTGCAGAGGCCCATCTCTCTAGCCCGTCTGGGTCAGCCCGTCTGGGTCCCTTTGGATGGCATCCCTGCCCTCCAGTGTTGTCGACCACACCACATAGCTATGTGTCATTCACAAACTTGTAGATGGTGCACTGTCTGTGTCATTAGTAAATAAGGAGGGAAATGAACAGTCAAAAGAAAAACACTGCTTTTCAATGCTTACAAATCGGTATTTACACATTATCTATCATATATGCTTTGTTGCAGTAGTCTGTGGAGAATGGAGTCATATAAAATTTATGTCAATTTTAGTTTAGCTTATGTTTTAGTTAGTTTATATGTGTTTTCTTTGTGTAGTGTTTAGAAGGAAACCTTCATCAGTAACTGTAGATGTAATTCCTTGTAACACTACTTGAAAGAACTGTCTTTACAATCTTTTTTTTAAAAAGTAATGTTTTCAGAAATCTAGATGAATTTCATTAAGAAAGAAGGAAGTGTCATAAGATTACAGGAACAGGGGCATTGTAACAAGAAATGTTCTATAGCATGCTAAACTACTGTGAAGGAATTTATTTGTAAATATGCAAATATTTGTAATATAATATAAACTTTTGCAGTTGCATAATCCCACTCTTCAGATTATGCATATTTCAAAATGTTTGGGACATAATTATTTTAAGATCATTTAGTTTTATTGATAGCTAAAACAAGCTATTTGTGTATAAAATATTATTAATGAAAAAAGTGGGTAGCTTTCTGTCAAAAATAAGCTAAATTTCCCATCAAATGTAGATGCTGACTGTAAAAACAGGCCATGTTTTCAGTGGGGAGTATTTAAACTATGCTGTAGGTATCAACACATTTAAAAAAACTTAAAGCTAAAATCCTAGTACACAAATAAAACCTAAAAACCCAAGGAGTTTGACACTTTTTTTACTAGATGAGAGTAGGAGCATAAGACTGGAGAGTAAACTTTTAGCCTTGCTGTGGGAATGTGGAAGAAGGCACTACTAATCCACGTGTAGCTGTATCAAGTGGTTGTTGTGATTATTATCTATGAGCAAAAGGTGTTAGAGGAGCAATGGAGATTTTAAGTCACAGAAAGAGTAACCATAGGAGTTGTATTTGCCATTTTTTGTAACATATTAGGAGCATTGAGACTTGCTTATGAAGAATGGAAAAACAGTAGACTTATTAGGCCTGCTTTTCTAGTATTGCTTTTTTACCTAAAGAGTGAAGCTTTTTTGAAGTGAATGGGAGTACATAATGTTTAATTCAACTTACAGTTTTCAAAATAAGTTTTACACTATGTAAAGTATATCTAGGCCATGTATCATGGGACAGTTCATTATCACTTTCATAAATTATTTGACATTTCTAGTCTGGGTGTTGGAGATAAACGCAGTGGGTTCCTGCAGCTGATTCTGCACTTCTACCAACAGAAGGAATCTAAAGAGTTGAAAGGATCGCAGCACCATACTCTCTTGTGTTTACACAAGAATTTTTATTCTCTCAATCACAGTGGTACCTGTGCTTATTTCAATTATCTCCCTTGATCAACACTGACTAGTAGGGATTGTTAAAGCAGATTAAACTGTTGGACATTAAAACCTTGCTAATACTATTAGCTAGGACACTAGGATGAAAGCTGGACATTTACCTGAGCCAGGTAGCACAGTGCAGAGAATACTTGGCTTGAAATTGTGGATTCTAGCTCCTCACAGGGAGCTACTGTTAAGACCACATCACAGAGCTACTGCACACGAGTTATTAACCCGTGTCTTTCAGTACATAGTAAACTTCATGCAAGGTCTATCTGTTTGGCTGTGGAACTCCAGCAGTGCAAAACTGTCTGTGAAACCAATTCAGCTGAGGAGATCCCAGCTGCAAAGAGAATAAATTGTCCACCTCGCTCCTAGGGTACGCACTGGGGACCCTATGAATGAGGTGCTTTGCCTCGTCTGCCAGACAGGTATGTAGCTATTGAAAGCATCTGAGAGCTCTCTACAACAGTTGATAGCACCAGGCTAATGCTTACTTTTCTGAATCTTTGCCATTTTTTTTCCAACTAGCACTTTATTGGTAATATTTCAGGACTTACTGGAGTTTGTGCTTTGGGTCACATTCATGCTATGAAAGAGAGTGACAAGAATGCGAGGATATCTTTACTGATATATCTGTGTTTTTTTCCTTCTTTACAGCATTTTGTTTGCAGACATTGTGGGGTTCACTAGTCTGGCATCACAGTGTACTGCCCAAGAGCTGGTGAAGCTGCTGAATGAGCTTTTTGGAAAATTTGATGAATTAGCTACGGTAAGTACAACATTGTAATTTCAATTTAATTTACATTTCCTTCTGAAAAATGATGCATGAGTTACACATGTTAGAAATCTGTAACAGACTGATTTAGCCCCACATCATGAATTTCTAAAACGTCAATCTTTTATTAATATTCTAGAGAAAAAACAATCTCTTTTAATTGTTTAGGAAAGAAATGTAAGTGCCATTTTTAAGTATGATTTTCTTCCCCCTTCATGCAGTCCATCAGTGTTCTTCATTGGTTTTGTTTGCACAAAATAGAGAAAATTTTTCAATATTTACATTTCTATACTTTGTGGGAAAAAAATCCGAACAAAGGAAAATACGAATATTGGCAGTGTGGCATAAAGCTTTCTGTGATAATAGGAAGCTAGAGAGTAAAATTCATTCTTCACAGAGAGCACTCCTTAATACAGAAATGATGGTAGCTTTGCAGAGGGGTTATTGTAGGCAAAATAGGATCCATATCATAAACTGATGCCTATGTTTTGGTTGTTGCACTTATATTTTGCTAGATTCCCCAAGGAAGAGAAAACGAGAGAAATGTTCCTTGCCTATAGCTCCAAGCAGCCTAATTTGACAAGAACCATTTGATGGGAAATGAGATGAATTGCTGTGCCAGAAAAAGTCACACATCTTGTTTCAAATTACATTTAACAAGATGCTGAAAATGTGTTTTCCCCATGAACAAAGCGGAACTTCATCAAATCTTTCTTACTTGCCAGCTGTCCTTAAAAACTTCATAGCTGAGAAGTAACACTTCCAACTAAATTATGCTCCTCCACTGTCTAGCTATTTTGTTGTCAGACTCTGTGCAGCAGCCTAAAGAAAATACTTGCTTAGGCCCTCAACATAAACAGCATCCACATTTTTTCAGTCCAAACTCACTTCTCCTTGATGCAGTCTTCCACATGAGAGATCTAAAGCATGTGGACATTTTGCATCTAAATCTCCCTCTTGATAAACAGCTCTCAAGGACCCCAAAGAGAAAGAAACCTTCTGCTCCACAAGATGCTAGGGTTGAGAAAGACCTATTCTTAGTTAAATGGGTTATCCTTTGATGAAGTGCTGTGTTCTGATTTGCACTGGATGTTCAAGTCATAACAGAAAAAAACTTGTGTGTTTCCTTTTTTCCAAGAAAAGCAGAAGATTAACTTAGATGCCTAGTAGGAATGCAATGGAATTCTACGGGGTTTTGGCATGAATTTTTGTAACCAATTCATTTCTGGAACTACTGGCAGTGATTCACAGAGAGCACAGGTCCCCATCCCAGAGTACTTCATAGATTATGCCTTAGAAACAAAAATGGACTTCCATTTATATAGTTATTTGCAAGAGCTTAAATGGCTTAAGAAGTTCAAATATCTTCCTTAGTTGGATTTCATTTTAATTTCATTACTGAATTTCATCCATTCTATGTCAACCAGACATCTAATAAGCTCTTTTAAAACTTATAATCCTGTCATTTGTGGGGTCTTCATAGCCATGAAATACATAGCCATGTAATAACATGGAAGTACTGTAATATAACACGAGATCACATGTGTGCACACAGAAATACATAAGCCTATGATGTGTCATGGCACTGAAGCCAGGGACATGGCTACCCTACTATGCTTGCTCCCTTAGCAGTGGCCAACTGGATGTGTCAAAGGCACTTGACTGGAAGTGTCAAAGGCACCAAAAGGCACCAGGCAGATGCCAGCTTTTAGTGCAAGGTCACAGAAGAAGCAGTTTGGAGATAGCAGAAGAGCAAAAAAGCCTTAGTTTTTCTGTTCAGCCTGCAAGGATTCCTTTTTCCAAATCTGAAACACAGCCTCATGGTTTCTTTCAGCTATGTGAGGAAGATTTGCTACTTAGGGTTACTTCTAGTTCAGATTGCTCTTCACTGAGGTGTGATTAAGGACAGACATACAAGCTTTCCCTAGTGCCTTCTGATGTGATTAAGGGAGACTTGTAATTGTGTCTCCTGCAGTCAGAGAAATGTGTTGAGAAATACAATTTTTCAGAAGTATTCTGATCTCTTGGTTAAAGCATCTTCTAGCTATTCATTATTAGATCAAAACAGAGGACTGGGCTGATTTTAAAACTGTGCTGTGCTTGAGTATTCAGACTGATTAAGGAGGAAATTGTAGAGACTTTAAAGAAGAGTGTAACACTGACAGGTATGCTCCCTGTGACTACTAAAGTGAGTGTGCCTGTTGTGTGCTGCTGTTTGTGTGCTGCTGTTTCTTGCAAAGCAATGTCAGCTGGAAGGTGTAGTTTATGACTACTCTTGTTGAAACAATTGCCCTGTCTTAAAAATATAGTGCCTTAAAAGAATGCCTGTCACAACTGTAGAAAATGTAGTAAGTTTAAGGCAGCATATATTTGCTGGGAGCCTCAAGATGAATCTTGGCATTTTGGCACATTGACACATTGTAGGAATAGTGAGTCTTTGTTTTTGTCAGTATAGTTCTGCTGAAATTTGTCCTTCTGACATTAAGAAGCTGGTTTGTGCTTTCAACATTACTTATTTCTCTATTTCCATATGCTGCTTCTTTGGATTTCTTTTCTTTTTTTTTCTTTTTTGGTAAGGCATGTAGTTTTGCTCTCTTTGAAATGTTACATTTTTTTTTAAATCATAATAGCTTCAGATATAGTTACAACTCATGACAGGGAGTTCTGAAGGCGAACCTCAGGTTTCAATATAAAGCTATTCAATTCCTTTGAAAATGTACTTTAGCATTCTGCTAATAGAGAGGGGAAGAAATATCCTGATCTTACTACTCCCTCCTAGAATTCACTTGTACTTTTATCATGTCCTTTCATGCCTATTCACCTCTAAAGAAAGTATGTTTTTTAAATATTTGTCTTGCATATGTTATTTTACCTTGCAGATCACTCTTTGGGAAGAGTGCTAGGGAAGAGATGGTCAGAATGCAGTACTTAAAATTGTAGAATCATAAAATATCTTGAGTTGGCAGGGGCCCATAAAGATCATCAAACCAAAAGCCCTGCTCCTTGCAGTACTACCTAAAACTAATGCTCCTCTAAAATGATGGCATGGTTTCTGTTTTCTTTTTCACAATAGCACTGTTTGGTTTCTTAAAGAAACAGTCTTAGGTAACCATATTTCATACAGGAGTTTGTGGTCTCCTCAATAACTTTTGAGTCCTAAGGCCAAACTCAGTCACTTTGAAAAAAAGTAATGTGAGTCTCAAAAATATAAACAAAAATGAGTGTTATTATTAGTACCCTTTCAGGAGTGTGACTTCATCCTAGACAGACATCGGAGAATCCACATGGGAAGGTGCTGTTATGAATGCCTCGGGGTTCATTTGTATGTCTGGTTACTGAAGATCTGTAATGTCACTGTCTTTAGACACCCTGATATAAGCATTTTGGGTAAGTTTGTCTATGCAAGGG
The DNA here is from genome assembly GCA_013397975.1 of Machaerirhynchus nigripectus. Lineage (NCBI taxonomy): Eukaryota > Metazoa > Chordata > Aves > Passeriformes > Dicruridae > Machaerirhynchus > Machaerirhynchus nigripectus. The sequence continues at coordinate 309,070 of VZRQ01003532.1, read as the reverse complement.
CTCCCTCGGGACATAAAAATAACAAGCCACCTTCCTGAGCACAGTTGGTGAAGTTTCTCATAAGGCCTATGAATAGTTCAACTCAAAAGTATTGATTTCTATTGTATTTTATCTGCTGCTCAGGCTTAGTTTAGTTAGTTCTGGCTGTTACTTTGAAGGTTTTTGTTTCCTCCCGTTAAACAAGAGTAGCTTTGTGCAGTGTCAGATTTGGCCCTGCTGATAGTCATTCTGGTTTACATATAATCAATAAATGCTTCAAGCAACTTATCTTTGAATGAGGTCTTCAAGATGCCTGGAAATCAACCTTTGATACCATAGCTGGATTTCAGTTTGTCATTCTTCAGCTTAATTGTAAGAGCGACAAATTTTAATGAGATATAATCATTTGCATTATGCTCTTATGGTCAAAGTTCTGCTATGTTTTGATGCAGTTTAGACATGTCCCAAATATTTTACTTGTAATATGTCATCTTAATAGAAAAGAGGAGGCAGTTATACAACATCCTGCATTTTAATGAAACAGGTTTGATTTTTAGAGAAGCTTCTATTTTCTTTAATTGTTTTTTCTTGGGTAGATCTTTTTTCTCACATTCTTCCTGTATCTAATCTACATGGAGAATTAATTATTTGTCTTTAGATATTCAGATATTTCTCTTTCAGCATCCATCTTTCTACCTCTTGGACTTCTAAGATTTTTCATTTACAAGCTGACAGGGATAAAAGAATTTTAGGTGCTTTTCAAAGGACATCACTAGGAGAGGATTTTAATATTTTGAATGCAAGTTCTTATTTTTTCATGCCACTTTTGGTATCTCATCTATTAGGTAGACTGATACACACCAATTCCTTGTTCTTTCTATGTACAGTTATGTATACCTCCAGGCTTTGTCAGGCCGAGTCTATTTTTATTTCTTTCCATTTTAATTTCGTATCCTTCCCTGATTGCCTTCTTAGCATTTAAGAATTTTTACTTTGCATATTTCAACATTACTGAAGTGGCTCTTTCTACCAGTTCAAGTTCAAAGATACTGAACTAAAAAAAAATTGTTTCTGAGCCTTAGGCAAAGAATCAGTAGATAATATTTTTAATCAGCTTGTGTGTTTTTTAACTGTGTCAAGAACAGTCAGTTCTTTGCTGAGCATTGAACTAGATTTTCCTAGAAGTAATCACTCTAAAACATTGTTTATATTGCCTCTATAGAATGCTTTTAGTTTATATTAAGATAATTATGGTGCATTTTAAAAATATAAAATTAATGAAGTTTTGTGGACTGGTTAAGATGGGAAAATTAGTGATGGAAAACATAGGTATAAACTTACAGCATGTAACCCTTCTTTTTGAAAACTGGTGTGCAATGTGCGGGTGGATATTTATAAAGGCTAATTTTAAGGAGACTTGTCTCCTCAATTCCCCTTGAAAGTCAGCACAGACACAGGATCCCACTGAGGCGGATCACCACATAGGTTTAAATCCATTTCTGAACAGCCATCTGGAGAGGTCTCCTAGAGAGACCTAAGGAAGTCAAATTTCTTAAATGAAAGGGGTCTTAATCAATATGCCTGTGACTCTATAGGATCAGGGAATAATGATGTGTGCTTGGAGTGAAGCTAAAGTAAGTGTCTGGGGACAGTTTCCTTGGGAAAAAATTAACACTACACACTTTAAGTATTGTAGGAACATGTAAATGGGCAAGTACCCCAGAGAGTAGGTCTTGCCTATTTTACAGTATATTTTAGGTAAGAGGATACTGTGCTTGGTGTGCTAATTCTTTGTCACAATTCTTGTCATAATTTGTATGCTTGTGGCAAATTACCAAATACTTCCTGTGTTTGTATGCTGCAAATCCGAAGTTTGCATTTTTGTACACACCTGTGTTGGATTGTTCCAATCAGACTTAGGTACTTGAAGTGTGGGCATATGTACTGACACTTATTGTTTTGACCTGTTGTGCAGTTAGCATACAGAAAAGTATTTCTGGAATCTGGAAAAATGACCATTTCCTGAAATTTAGAACTTAATTTTTTTCATTATTTTATATTGTATTTGTTTTAGGCTTGCTTCTCCTGGAATAAATCTTCATAAAAAGAGAGAATCTGAAAGGATATTTAATAAAACCTAGGAAGGAAACAAGCATGCGTGTCAATCATGATGATTGTATAAAATATTCTTGCTAAAACCCTTTTTCATTTCCAACTAAATTAATATATATGACTGTTAAATAGATTTTCACTCTCCAGAACTAAAAACCTTTTAACATTCTATTTCTGTAAAATCACACTCCATGTGAAGTAGGGAAAGAATTTATTGTAAGAATGAGAATGTAGAGAAAAGTTAGGCCAAGAACCAATAGGTCATTTTAGGTCAGCATATATAATTGCCAATAAAATGGAGGGAAAGCATTTGAAACAAATGTCATTCTTTTTATAGCTATCCTGAATAATTCTACATTTTTTTCATGCATAATATGGCTCCCATTATGGTAGATAATTTGCAATGACTTCACAAACACATTACTAAATTAAAAGCGTGCAAACGCTCATCTGGAGATGGCCAGCTTTCCTCAGTCAGAGCCTATCAAGTAATTTTCTGTGGCACTTCCATACTGTAACCACATTTGTTTTCCTTTTGTATTTTCTGCCACTGTAGATCTTCTTTTTAAGTCTATGCTATCTCTTATTGCAATAAGTATGTCTTCATTACTCTGCTAAATCAAACTCAGTGGAGTATTGCAGTTAGCTCGTTCGCAAGGATTTTTATGCTGGGTCTAGCAGGATTTATTCTATTAAAAGGTTATTAAAATAGTTGTTTCAATTTTTAAGCCCACACTTCAAAACCTGGGGGAAAAAAAGTGTAAAATATGTATGTAGTAATTGACAGGGTTCAGTGGAATTTTCTGATGGACTGCACAGTTTTCATAAGTGTATTGTCACTACTGGCACACTGCAATTTAATAGAGCTGGTGGTAATGTCTATGTCACTTCATTACACTTAGGATTTGACTATGAAGTTTATCTCAGAAGATGGCTTCAATAATCTCTCACATTGTGGCCCCCATTCAGTATTGTTATTAAAATAGGTTTGGAAGCTACACAGACAAACCATGTTGGTAGATCTCTTTTGTTTTACTGAAAAAAAAGCTATATGATAAGTGAAATTATTGTCTGTCATTAATGAAAGTTGCAGATGGTGTGAGTAAACTGCATCCAGCTCTGGGGTCTCTGCACAAGAGAGACCTGGATCTCTTAGAGGGGGTCCAGAAGACAGTAACAAAAATGATCAGAGGGCTGGAACATCTCTCCTGTGAAGAAAGACTGGGAGGGTTGCCAGGAGAAGAAGGCTCCAGAGAGATCTTACTGTGGCCTTTCAAAGTCAGCAAGGACTGTATCAGGGTCTGTAAGACAAAAGGTTTTAAATTGAAAGTTTCATAGGGGTAGCGAGGTAGAGTTCTAAAGAGTTTTTCATGTCAATCTAAACCCACATTTTCCTCTTTTTCTGCACCTAGCTGTGTCCTTTGAGAATACTGCTACAGTCTAGGAGACATTCACTTGGTTGTACTTTTCATGGAATGCTATCCATTTTGTTTTTCTTTAAAGCTCTTTGATGCACAAAACAGTTACAGCTGAGGGAAAAAAATGGAATTTTTTTTATGTTTCACTTAATTTTAGAAGGGAATTAAATATACTAAGGAAGTGTAAATGTCAAAAAATGTAAACTGATTACTTAAAAACAATCTCTTCCTGTCATCATGCAATGAACTTAATAACTTAGTACGGCATTGCTTAGTTACATTATGCAGTCCTCCAACTAACACTGTCCAATTCATAGCCTTTTCTTTTATGACCTTGAAAGAGGGTGATTTGTCCTTCACTATTTCCTCAACAGCCAAACACTGTGCTATATTCTTCCAAAGGCACTTGGAGCAGTAGGACAGTCACTATATCTCTGCTTAAAGGAAGGAGTGGATTAGTAATGCCAGAAATACGGTACCAACTGCCAGGTACCAACACCCAGTTATCTTCTACCAGTCTATGTTCAAATCTTTTGAAAGGGGGAGCTCAAAACTGGTATCTGGCCCACAGCTGTCAGGCTGAGCCACTTTGGTTAATACTGCAGAGAATGAATATTAAAATTCACCTTTATCCCATATGCTGTGTATATATGCAAGAGGGTGTAGGTAAATTTGCAGAACTGTGTCTCTGCATGTCATACATGCACATATGCACATATATATGGATGGATGCATATATCTATACAATATGATAGCTAATATATAGGCTTTTATGATGTTGTTCCAATCTAATAAGTAATTGTAATGAAATTGAATAGAGACATAATTTCATCTTCAGAGGATGTCGCAGAAAATACAATTCTTTCTGTAAATCTTCTGCATCTGCACACACATCTGTAGTAAATGATAACTTCTAGAGTGATTCAAAGCATTCTAATCTAATTTTCTACTGAGATTAATAGCATTTTGGCAGAAAGTGCTATAAATATTAAATATGCTGCACATGCTATACACAACACATTGGAAATAAGATGCAGTGGTAACAGTGGTAAATCCTATTTTGTCCTCTCTCAAGAACTCTTTGGAAGCAGAATGAAGTTCTAGGTTTGTGAAGAGAGATAAACAAGGAATGCATTTTATTGTTCTTTTTTGTCTTCAGGGAGTTTTAGAGATGCTTTGAATTTTTTCCTCCAATAGTCATTTCATACAGTAGTAACTAAGACAGTGCTGTAACTGTGATGTGGTTAGCCTGGATTATTGAATTATGTCTTGGGTCCCTGAGGATAAGAGGGACAGCTGGTATAAATTAGTGTAGTTTCCCTGAAACATATAATGTCCTGCTGATTAATATGGACTGAAAATTTGTCTACCTGGTAAAAACAATTCAGAGGATTCCTCCAACAAAGGAAGCTGTTGGAATGGGGCTTTCCAAATGAAAGTGACTGATAATCCAAGAAGAAAGAAAAAGATAAGACAAATACGAAGGGAAAAAAAACCCACAAATACTTCCATGAAGGGTCTTTTCCTGAGGGTCACTAATATTCCTTTTGTCTCATTGAACATCTGTAAGGGAAGGTGACCATGCCCCTGTGTGGCACTGCCTGGCCCCAGTGATGAAGTTCTTGACAGCAGAGCTAGAAGATTTTTCTGTGTTCCTTCTGCAGCCCTCATAGTTCACCACTGTGCCCCAGAGTTAATTCTAATTCAATGAAAATTGAGACATCAGAAGTTTGCATTTAGTGGTTTCCCTCTATCCAAGACTTCTCTCCAATATGTGAATATTGAGCTAACAAAATTTTTTTGAGGGAGTAGGGCAATTTTTTTCCCTTCACAGATTCAGGCAATGAATGGGTGTGGGAGACATGATGGGATTTTGAGCTCCAGAACTGTTTCCTGTGCTGCCAGTGCATCCATCTCATTCCACTCTTCTGCAGCGTGCAGTGCTGCTCCTGTGCTAATTTGCAGCTGTGCCCAGGCAATATCCAGAGATCTCACTATAGCTGACGTCTGACATATAATGAGGGTGTCAAAGCCTTGCCCTGAAGCCATAAAGCCATCTGCAAGTACAGGCCTAATAAATCTCCTCCCTTTTGCCCCAACATTTAAATAACTGAACCTGAAAATGTATGGGCTTTGGTTTTCTAGTTTCTTTTTTTTTCTTTAAGACTCTAACTTTGCAATCACTTAGCATTGTAGGTAGTGATCAAACTCCTATTCCCATTTATGTAGGCTAAGCAAAAAAAAAAAATGTTGCTGTTTTTAAAGTCCATAGCATTATGAGGGAATGTAAGACTGGTAGGGTCTTAGTTGGGGTAAACGGGAAACACTACTTATGCATCTTTTTGTAGGCCTTATTAATCCTTTCTCTTACTCTGGAAAGCATAACAAAATCCAAGTTGGCTGGATATGGTAAAGAAACTTTTTGAACCTTAGATAATGTAGTTTTTATTAGGAATGGCAAAAATTTGTCTTTCTAATTTATGGATAAATAATATCCCACCTACTCATACGGTGATTCCAGGAGGTTAGGACAATAGAAGTCTGAGAAGCACACTTGCAGATCAGGTTGCTTTCAGACTTGCAGACAAAGAAATGGATTAATATAATAAGCATAAAATATATTGCAATTAAATCACACAGGGTCAGACTCAGCCTTGGCACTATTCTACTGCAGTCAATGGAGTTACAAGAGAGAGTTCAATGTTTAAGCTTTTAAAATCTTGCGTTTTGAAGTTGTAGTCTATCTGACCTTCCTTTGGTCCTCCCTTTTATAGGTACCCCATACCATGATGACACATGACTATGTACAAATACAGAGACTGTTGCAGTGACAGAAGGAAGACCAGGGACTCATTCTGGCATTGGCATATGCCATCTATAAAATGAATAAAAGCTTTAAAGAAACTCTTCTCCTACCAGACAGAGTTACAAGCAACAAAAATTGATCCTGATTTTGGATCTATTCACATAACAATTACATACTTTGATAGCCTAATAATAAAAGCAAGCAAAGTTCCAGTAGTGACAATAAGGATTGTTGCAATCCGTACATGTGAGAAAGATCCTCCTTTAAAAGGCTTAGCACTTATTCAGTACAATCTCTCTGTTCTAGAGAACATCTGACTGTCATTCTTATGCGTTCTGCTGGGAGAAATCTGACAGCTTCTTTATTTTTTTGAGACAACATACAATATAAGTGTATGTATATATATTTATGTATAAAGTCTTTTTATGAACTGTAAAATCTTTTCCCTTTTTATTAAAAAATAACCTTATCCTGGGTATATCAAGTATTTATCTTGTATAGTGCAAGAATGTGGGGTTAATGCTCTGAATTTTCAGTTTTTCAGTCTGAGTTGACAGACTTCACTCTTTATGCAAAATGCATTAAATAAAGAACTATAACAACAACAAAACCCCAGAGCTGTTTGAAACAAAGCCCCCCCCCTCCTAGTCTTACATAACAGATAGAATAAACTGCTTTATGAAGTGCTTTTCTGAAAGTGTGAAGAAAGCTCTTAGTAACTTTGAAATGTCCTCTGCTTTCCAAGTTGGTCTTCCACTACACACTGACTGACCCTGTGACTGACAGTTGTGCCAGAGGGATTTCTGCAGATCCACTTGGAAAAGTCTTAGTAAGGCACCACAGGAGGGCAAGCTGCCTCGCTAATGCAGTGCTGGCAATCTCTAGTGCTTTTTATCATGTGCATAAAACCAAATTATCTGTTGTTTCTTAACAGACATTGCTTGTATCAGTTGTGACTGGAATTTGTTACTATCACACATGAATTCATCAGTGTCACAAATGTGAAAAATATTGACAGGAGAAGGATTTTTTGGCAGTTGCTGAGGAAACAAAACAAAGAGAAGGGGGCTGTTTTATTAATTTGCTGTTTTATCAGTCCTTAAAAAGATTGCCTTCCCAAAGCTGTACTGTGGCTCCTTCCTGGAAGTCTGCCTCACATGTCAAGAAAAAGAAAACAAACAATTTTTCTAGAGATTACTGTATATAAATGATAAATAGAACAATGATGATAATATCTAAAAAGGAAAAAACAGACTGGTGATTTCAAGAATAGCAGGTGATTTAGCCATATGTATTCCATCAAGATAAATATCTCTCCAGAAAATACGGTTGTACTTATTTTCTTCTTTTGTTTTTCTCCTGCACAAATAAGAAATGGACTCAGAATGGAGTAAACTCTGTTTTGGATTGTTTTGTTTTTCTTTCTTAAACTGTGTACCAGGCTGTTATCAAGTCATTAGAAATAAGCCATTGGGAGGCAGACATTAATAGGAGAGATCACTGATTAACACATATGTATTGTTCACCCCAGATTACTGAACTGGCTTATCTGAACAGCTTTCCCAATGGTCAAATAGACATTGCCTGGCCACAAATCATGCATACCAAATTTGAAGATGAAAAGGGCCTTATAGAAGTTTTTGAAGTGTCAAAACTGAATTTATTTTGGAAAGCAGGCTTCAGGTTTAACTACTGAGTACTCGCTACTGCTTCAAGATCTGCCCAAAATTGGAGGGGAAAAAAGGCTTTTTTTGACAGTATGGTCTAGTGGTATCTAGTAAAAAACTTTGTGGTTTCCATTAAAAAATATAGTGATTTCTGTCCAAAAACCTTGAATTAAAAGGTCTGTTCTGTGTCAAGGTAGATTTTGAGATCTGCATATTACTTTGTGTGTATCAATAATGATTTTTACTTGCATAATAGAATTTAGCCAAGGATTTCAAAAAAACTCTGAGTAAAATTGGTGAGGCATTTTTGGCTATAGGCTGTGGGAATACTGTTAGGGCCCTGATGATAATCCTTCTGAAAGAATTATGCTTCTATTCATGAAAGTATATATTAGCAATGATAATTAGTGGTATATTTAAAATCCTGCTGTACAGTAGAACTGTAAAGTAGTCACAACTGGAAAAGCCTTTTCTACTACTTAAGCATACCCAAAAAGACAGCTCTCTTATTTGATTTGAAGTCTGAATTTGCTGCTTAATTTATAAAAAGCAGTACACAAACCAACTTTGTCAAACAGTTCCTTCTTCCATGCATGAACAGTGGTAATTCTCATTTTATAGTATTTGTTCAGTACTGAGTACCATTTACAAAGCAGGGAGGGGTGGTAATGCCTGCAGCAGGAAGAGTGTGTAACAACAAGCCCCAAATGCTGGTATAAATGGTGATATGTCAGAGAGAAAAGGATCACTGTAGCCATAATCATTGCTTCTGAGCTGGAATGCAGGTAATGATGTGGAGAATGTGGTCAACTCAGGAAGGCTCTAATTTTTGTAGGCAGGAGACTGGATGAAAATATATGCCTGTATGAGAAGCTGAATAAGCATGATTCTATGATTAGATATTTTTTTTGCAGAAATTTTAAATTCCATCTTTTTTTTTTTCCCGTTCTCTGTTGCTAAAGCCAAGTCTGTATTGCACACTGCTGGGGGGTGAATCAGACTTTAGTGAATCACCTCCCATCATATTCACAACAGTTAATTTTTCATGGTGCTTACTGGCATAATCCCAGTTTTGCAAATTGGATTAATTTAATTAGATTATTTACTTTCTGTGCCAAACTCTAAATGGATAGAAGTTTCCATAGTCTAGTTACAAAAGATACCATCATCTCTTTGTGTCTCCTCATAGTTTACTAGTTAAAGGTACTGCTTTTTTAGAGGCATTTTGTTATGTGCTCTCTGTTTAGAAATGAAGCATCTGTTCAGACGGGTCTAGCAATCATCACATGCCATCATTTTGAGGTTTTTTTTAAATGGGAGAGTTTCAGCCAGAACTCTTTGGCTGTAGAAATTAAACTTCATGCAAACAGGAGATAAATTTGATTGTAATGCAAACTGACTAGCTTCTCCTCTGCAAGTCTGTCATACTGATCATGCTGTGGTTTATGAATAGGTAATGCAAAATGTGTGTACCTTTACAGATAAATAAATAATTTTTCCTGGTGAATTGGAACTAAATTTAAAATAAAAGTTTCTCAGAATGCAAACATTTCCCAATATTCAGTAATGGTTTGGCTTCAGTCCTTCGGTTTGGGTTCACACAGAAATGAAGTCTCACTGTGAATCTTGAATTCACAGTAACCTAGCATGAGGGCAAGGCAATAACATTTGTTCAGAACTATGGCTTTAAGTAGTGTTAACCTATGTGTGTTGAACAATGCAGGGCTCATGTCCAGAATATATGTGTCTGTTTATAAATAAATAAACAAATGTGGTGTCCAGGGAACCCAGATTTCAATAACTGTAAATTACCTCATTTGATCAGAGAAAGATTCCCGGAATTATTGCATAGTATTGGAGAAGATTTTACCCTGTTATACTGGAATATTTATATAAATAGTAAAACCTTTCCTATTCTGTTTTTATGAAAGGAAAATCATTGCAGAAGAATAAAAATCCTAGGGGACTGTTACTACTGTGTATCAGGACTGACCCAGCCCAAAACAGATCATGCCCATTGCTGTGTTGAAATGGGACTGGATATGATTGACACCATCACGTAAGTACCATGCATGGTGAACCCAGACAGGAGCGCTGCAACAACTCCTATGTGGTGTTCAGGAAGGGTCTTCTTAGAGAAACAGCAGTGTCTGCTAGCACTGCTCACCTGGCAAGTCATAGTCTTGCATTCAGGCCACAGGACAGTGATTTCAGGAATAGCCATTCTAAAGATTGATTTTCCACTCCATTTAATCACTGTAAGGAGTAAGTGTGCAAATTGAGTATGTAGAGGTACATACATGTACTGAATAGGTGTAAGAAAGATAGTGGGAAAAAACAAAATATACCCTATTGCCTATTGTCACAATGAAAGGAGTTAAATGTCTTGTTTTGCAGTGATAAACACTGCTCATTTTGCACGCCAGTATGTAAACTCAAAACCAGTCTTGATGTATGCCTGTTGTATATGTGTTTGTAGTCTCAAAACCATAGCCTGCTGATTACTCTTTTTTTTGTGTAATGTTTAAACCTTTCATGTATTCTGATTTTCAGAAATGTAATGTGAAATTCACTTTGCTGCTCAGATTTTTTTTATGCTTGAGAGCTCTACATTGATCATTATTTTGCTGAGGCAAAAAATATGGGTGTGAGAGAACTGTGAATGAGTTTTGGCTGGATAAAGATGGAAAATTTCTTCACTACTGTATTGCCCACTTCTCCTCTTAATTTGCTAAACATACTACAAAATCTTGCAGGGTATGAAGAGTTGGGTAAACAAATTCATTTTCTCCCTCTCATTCAATGCAAGTTCATCACGTTTGTAAGCATTGTAAAATTGATAAAATATGTTGTAATCTCTTAATCTATAATTTATGATAGTCTATGATAATATAAAATCCTAAAAGAATATGTTTATTCTTTCAGCAGTATATGGATACTCCATTTATAAGAAAGCCCTGACTTTTAAAAACATTATTAGATGTACAGGTCCTGACCAGATATTTCAAAAGCCTTTTGGATTGTCTGGGTTTTTTTTTTAAATCCCTGGAAAGCAATAGATGATGCTCTCATCCTCTTTTAAACCCAGCATTAATCTTTAAATCATTAGTTGCGCTGTATTTCATGTATACAAGTAAGGTATTGATATATCTGTTGGAACCTTCCTCTTTTGAATGTTTCAGTTTTACTAATATTAGAAATTAACATGTTCCCTTTTTAGGGTATATTTTATTGGCTATTGACATGATAATGTAAACTTGAAAAAGGAGCTAAATTAGAAAAGAATGAACTGGGACTGTTCAGCCTGCAGAAGAGAATGTTCAGAGGGATTCTTATCAATGCAGACAAATACCTAGTGGGAGGGAGTAAAGAGGACAAAACCAAACTTTTCTCAGTGACATCCAGTGCCAACACGAGAGGAAATGGGCACAAACTTAAATACAAGAAATTAAATTTAAATAGAGGAAAAAAATTCTTTTATTGTGGAGGTAGTCAGATACTTGAGAGGCTCCACTGTAAAGTTGTGGTGTTTGTGTCCTTGGAGAGATTTCAAACCCAACCGGGCACAGTTCTGGGCAAGCTTCTGTAGCTGGCTGTTCTCTGAGCAAGTATGTTGGTCTAGATGATTTCCAGAGGCCCCTTACAGCATCAGGAAATTGGCGATTCTAAGTGGATGAGCTGTAGTGTGTTATTTAGACATGTTTCGTCAGAGGTTGTGGTAGAAGATAACTGGCAATTTCAGAATTTTCTTTTTTAAAGAACTCATAAATTTTAGGTCTTTTGTGTAGTCAGTGGTCAGAGCATGGTGAGAGGGAAAGGTGGGTAAGAGACAAGGCTATAAGACAGTGCCAGATTTATTTAGGATTGTTGGATAGCTAGGGACCCATTCTGCTTTCTTAGTGCATAAGCACAATTAGTTTGTCTCCTTCACAGAAACCAAAGTTAGAAGATAGACTCCCCAGATTAATTTGTTTTAAAATATGTTTAGTAAATGAAAAGTCAGGAGCTTCTGACAGTGAAGTTGGAACGTAGCATTTTATTTTGTATCAGTATGATTGTTAAGTTTTGTTTGTCAGTTCCATGAGCTACAAAGTCACTTTTTTAAAACTTCCCCCTTTCATGCAGAGGTGGATGCAAGCTGGTAGTCCTTTTAAAGTCTCTTCGCTTTACTGTAGAATTCAGGTCTTGGCACTGTAAATTTATGCTTGGAATTTGTCATCCCTAGTGATATGTTTGTCATGTTACCAGGGATAAATAAGTAAATAAATAAATAAATAAATAAATAAAATCACTGGAACTGTGATTCAGGTGATGGATCTGTTAAAAGTGTCCATCCCAGAGATAGGTACCAACAAGATGTGGGGGTTTTTTTCTGGAAAATCAAGGAATAGAAACTTCTGTGGCTGGTTGATGGTTCTGTGATTGGACTGAGTTGAATATGTTCATATAAACTGATACATTCCATTCTCTTCGTGTTCTGCATAACTTTTATTTAGGATTCCTGCAATATGGTGCTGAATGTATAATCTGAGAGCATAATTTTCAAAGTATTGTAAAATAATTGTAATTTGCACAATTTCATCCACCTTCCTCAAAGTGTTTCCTTCAAGGGAACAGAACCAAAATAATTACAGGAGGAGCTTTTTATTCTTAAAAACTGACAAAACAGATAGTGTCATTTTCTGCTTCTATTCCAAAAGAATTTCTGCAGCCGTTTTGTCAGCGCCTTAGTACAGGCCAGGTGTTTGTTCTATTTTAGAGTCACTTAAAGCCCCACGGCAGTGAGTGAAGTGTTCAATACCACCAATTTTGCTCTTACCATATGAGTTTTGACTGTCAACTTTTTGTTAGCAATAACATTAAAATTATTATATTCATTAGTGCCTCTAATATGTCATGTATTTCTCTAATGTGGCAGTTGTCCTCACCTTGGTTATGAACAGTGTGTTAGGCCAAGTACTCTCTTCACCTTACTTAAATTGATTACTACATTTGAAGGTTTCAGTCTCATGTACTACAGTGTTTTACCTTCTAAACAGATGTATTTGTTAGCTTATTGCCATGTAGAAAAGTTATGCCCAGCTAACAAACCTCTTCCCTCCCTCTCTCCTCCAAAAGCTGTCAAGAGTTCTGGTTTAAGCTAGTGTTATGGGGGCAATTTTATACATTCTTAGTAGTTTTGTCTTTCCCTAGAGAGTACTTCAGCAATGGATATCAATTGTATTAAACAATTTTTTGGCTCAGTTCAGAAACTCCTCTTAGGAGATGAGGCACTTATTAAACTGCAGGAAATAGGCACTTATTTAACTGCATTCAATAATGCTGCAGAGCAGGAAATAATCTGTTATGTTTCCAAGTGGAAATGAGAGATTCTGAGTGAGCAGTATATAAATACTAGATTTTGGACTGGGTCAAAATACTCAGGTTAACATTCATAGACTTGTCAAAACTTCAGTGGAATCCTGTAATCATTCCTGTTGTCACACAGACAGTACATTTTCATGATGCTTCTTCCATTAACACCTTACCAGGATGCCATTTTAGTAGTGACTCAGAGGGAATTGCATCACTAGCTGCATCACTGATAGTGTGTAGTAGCAGGAAGCATGGCACAATAGGAGCATGTCTGTGGATCACAGCAATTGCTGCTGACTGCTTTAGTTCAGCCTACACATACTGTGGTGAGGAGGGGAAGGGTTACTTTAGAATAAGTCTCATCAGACCCTCTGATTGAATGTTATTGCTGCATGAGGGCTTGGAAGATGTCTGAAGGAAACTGTCCATGAACCCTTGCTTCTTGAGGACTGGGCAACCCAGTGGGGTTTATCAGCTATTTTCTGTGTCACATAGGTGATTTTATCCCAAACGGATGACTCCACCTAATGTGAATGACTCCACCAGTCATCATGCAAGACCTCACAGATGGAAGTTGAGCTTATTTGCACCTGGGGAGGTTTTTGCATTGGGGAGGTTGATGCTTAAACTCTCTCCTTTTGATGGGTTTGGTCATTGGCTGACCAAAGCACCAGGAAAGTAAGAGTAACTACAGTAGCCAATTTGAGTAAATCCAACGGAAATATCAAGTTTTCCTGTGTGAATTTTGTCTGAGGAAATAGACAGAAGCATTAACTTCCCTGATGTCAACACTGTTGAAGCTTTCCCCCTGGTCATCCAAAAGTCCAGGGCCTGGAAATATTTGAACTGGCAGGAGTGAATTGACCTCAGGTTTTGAGAGAACCAGCAGCTACCTTTTTAAGAAGCTGTCTACCAGTGGTGAAAGCTTCATCAGCTTGCACCTCTGCCAAAGCAAGCCAACAGCCCTTCACAGCCCTAACTCTCTGTCCTAGTGCTCTGCTGCAGCTGAGCAATACTCTGGGGAAGTGTATGTAATTGAACCAAAAATCATATCTATGCCTTTAATCAGGAAACATTTATTTCTGCAGGTATTTTTAGACCTAAAGAAAAGACCTATATAATTAAAAGAAATGGCATGCAGAGCTTTTTTCTTCCCTTCAAATGCTCAGGAGCACAGGTGTGGAGCTGTTCTGCAGGTGATCTAAATTCCTTTCATGGCTTGTATCAGCACATGAAATATTTGTAGTTAAGGAGGGAATTAAATTTAAAGGCTTCATAGGATACTAGAGCTGTCAGGGTACATGGTTGTCTTATTAGTCACTTGCATAGACTCTGAACACAATTGGTTTAAAAAGAAAATGGTTTTTTGATTTCCATTTCTTCCTGGGCGTACCTTTTTGTGGGAACAGTTGGAAAACTTAAGTATAGTGTAGGAACCTATGAGACAATAAGTTATAATCAATAATTTATTTGAGAAACTTCTTTTTCCTATTCCTAGCTTGTTTGTGAAATGCTGATATTTTCTCAGAAATTTATTTATAATTTAAAATACTTCCGTGGACACTTTTGTGATATTTTATTGTAGGAATGTTGATGGTTTTGGGAATATGATCATTCTACTGCTCTGAATTTCTATTGGAAGCCTGTTTTTTATATATTACCTAATATTCCTCATTTTTGATAGTTCATTGTGGTATATTTATGGAAATTATCTGCATAAAGAGCATAAAGGTCTACAAGATAAACTCAAAAATTTTAATGAACTGTTCATGAGCTTTTATTCCTACTCAAATTTAGTAATGATGAAAGCATCTCTGAAACACATCATAGCTTCTGGGGAAGATGTAGAAATGCATTCTCAACTTAGATTTTTTACGAAGTGACTACTTATGGAAATTTTTTGTTCAAAACATGAAGTTTTTTCAGATTCTATTTTATGCTGGTTCATTTGTGCATTATACAGTTCAGCTAATTTAACAAGCAGTATGGTCAGCCATGTTGTCTTTCTCTGCTCATCTCTTTTCATTTACTTTTTGTTATTCTGCTCACATTTCTAAAAGGAGATTTGTCTTGGGGTGACTTTATGATGTGTATCCCCTATCATTGCCCTATGCCCAGACGTGACTCCTGTGCCTTTCTGTGCCTTTAAACTGAGCCCGAGAGAGGGGAGAGAAAGAAAAAAAAGGTCGGACGAACTTTTCAAAGCAGTCTGTGCTTCAAGGTCACTACTCCTCTGCGTTCTGCTGTGGGGAGACGAGCAGAGGAAGCACCCTTCCTGCTTTTCAGCCAGTTTTTTTTACTCTCGGCTCGGTTTCTTCGGAGAGAGAGACAGAGAGTGGTTTTTCCGGGACTTTGGTTTCTTTTTTTCTTCTCTTCTGGACTTGTTCAGAACACCAGAACATCAGAACCGAGGGACCTTCCACCGGCCTGGAGGGGGGCCCCCACACCAACCTAGCTCTGAGGAGGAGGGGAGAGACCACACCCACAGAAGGACTCTAAAATCGTCCAGGTTTTCTCTCCACAGTGAGAGATTTTATTATTTAGCATTACTGTTCTTTATCTGTGTGTTTGTTAAAGAAATAGTTTTTATTTTCTCTTTCACATTCCTCCGAGCAATATTTCTTTCCCGAACCTGGTGGGGGAGTCCTGGAGTGGACTTTATCAGTCTCTGAATTTCACTGCCTTTCCACATACCTTTAGTCAGAGGTTTCCTATACTTTTGTAAATAGAGTAGAAGGGAGGGAGGGAACCACCAAAAAACCCTCACTCATTTGTGAACAGAGAAACTCAAACTCTTGCAAGTTCATTAATTAAGATTATTACATAGGTACTTAATTATGCGGGAGAACATAGGCAAGGTGCAATACTGAAGGGCTTTGGCTTGCAAGGTATGGTCTTGGTGTAAGGTCAATCTCTTAATGACACAATAACACATACTCAGCTGAAGATAAAAAGTGTGGTCACTTATCATTAGGTGGTTTATGTTACTAGGGTCTTTCTTTTCCTCAAACTTTGTCAAACAGACAGTGTGCACAAGAAAGCTTTGTAACACTAGAATCCTTTCAGGACTCCTTGAAGTCGTATTTGAGGCTTGACTGGGAACAGATACTGAGTACGGGGGAGCTGACTAGCAGTGAGAAAAAATAGGACAAGGAAATATTTAATCTTTCAGAAAGCTGTGCATAAGCCTGTCTGTGCTATTGCATAAAATATGACTGAAAAATGTGCTATGCCCAGATTCCCTGTGGGGAAAAAAGAGATCTCCATGTTACTCACATTAGTGATGGCTGACATGGTATATACTTCAGCACTTCATATGTGAAGAATTTCTTATTTAAATTGAGGCCAGGTATCTTTGCTGCACATCCCATATCTTGATCTATGCTGACCTTTCTGTTAATTGTATTTAAACAAGTACAACTTCTGAAATAGTTGAAAAGTCTTTCTAAAGGCATCTCTGCAAAATCCAGTGTACCTGGATGATACCTGAAAAAAAAAAAATTGGTCAATGAATTTCAAGGGAAAATATAGCCAGAGTCTCATTTAAGCTCTTCTTCTATTAAATGCATTGGAAAATTCAAATTAAGAAAATCTAATGAAAATAAATTCTTACACTGAATAGTCAGTTTCTTTTATTCAGAGGTAATAGCACTTTTTGGACAGCAAGTAGACTGTGGAATGCCAGGTGTTTCTCTAACAGAAAGAGCTGGAAAGATCTATGTACAGTCTTATTACATAACATGTAATCTTTAAGACTTTTTTAGTTTCAAGGTACCTTTTCAGTGTTCACAACTTCGTGCAGGGTGCAAGTCATAACATGCCCTTCATTCGCACAAATGAAGAATCTTTCCTTATTGCAGCACCAAAAAAATGCTTTTAATAACAATTTTGCAGATAAATTCATCCTTTACCAGCTAGGCAGTGAAAATCTCTGAACATTAGATTTAATTTACAGGTGCAAGACCATAGTTACAAGTTGGTTCAGTGCCACTCTTACATGAGCTTTGTAAAGATATAAGTGTTTTTAATCAGTCTGCTCTTCTTACACAGATTTATTACTTTCATAATTTTCTTTGTCCTGTACTCTGGTAACTGGGTAATTGAACCAATTAGAGTATAATAGATTGGGAATAATTACTTATACTTTGGCCTTCTCAGCTAGTGCCTCTCTGTACCTCTTTTCTCACAGAAATGGTCAAGAAATTTAGAAATACTGAGATTTTGGTTCAACAGTAATTAAAATATCTTTTAAAAGAAAATTCGTTTTTTTGAATTATAATTAGGGCTTTGAAACTAGTAAAAGTAGAGAACAGTACTTGAATATATCATTTCACATTTTATAAGACCCTTTCTATTCAGTCGTGTATATATATATGTCTGTGTGTGTGTTAATTTTGGAAGGAGAGACAATCAAGAGCAGACATTATCTAAATATTAATATTCTGATGCTGTCCATTCCAGATCTGTTGCAGAAGCCACAGAGGTTGATCTCAACATGAGAGTTGGATTGCATACAGGCAGGGTGCTTTGCGGGGTCCTGGGTCTCCGAAAATGGCAATATGATGTCTGGTCAAATGATGTGACATTAGCTAATGTAATGGAAGCTGGAGGACTGCCTGGGTAAGTCTGAAAAAGAACCATAGCAAAAGAAAAAAATAAAAAACTGTATGGGTGAAGAATTTATTTCCTTTTTTGAGGTATTTGCAATATTGCTATTGATGAAAAGGATTGTATTTGGCAAGAGCAATCAATGTATTATGTGATTTATCCTGTGGAATTTTCCAAATGATATTTGTGTAAGTAATAGGTTGGATTAGAAGCAAAACATTTTAAAACAAAATCATTTTTAAAAGTTGCCGAATATAAAAAGTAGGAATGAGGCAGTACTAGGAATGTAAGAATGCTAGACTTTGATCCTTTCATGTTACAAAAGTAAAACCCTATAGCTCTTCCTGGAATTTTTTACTCTTACACACCTCTCTACTTGGAGGGGGGAGCGGGGATGCCTTGCTCCTTTTACATGACGAGATTTCCAACACTAGTCGTGAGCTATGGAAAAGATACATCTGTTTATGAACTCAGATATTGATGACATTTGCAAATGTTACAGTAGCACATAAACCTGAAGCCGACCCATGGGGCATGTCCTGGAACTTTAAGTACTCATTGCATAGCCTTGAACACAGTTTAAATATGCACAGTGAAAGTTTGCAAAGTTGCATGGGTGTTCTATCTGTACCTCACAACTGGACTAGGACTTGACATACGCCTTTCAATTTTTGCAAGATATTGATTTGCTATACAGAAGGACAATGGAACCAATTAATTTTTTGTGGCAACCATGAGTGAACTTCTATTTATTGCATACATCTGCTTTAGATAATTTTTGCAGTGTATTTTATGTGTTCATTATCTTAAAGTTATCCAGTGGCAAAAAATCTGAACACATGTTTATTAGAGGAAAGCAGTAAAATCTTTTCAGATACCTTCTCTTAAGACATTTCAAATATAAGGGGTCTTTTAGGAGAAAATGTGAAAACTTTTTCGTGATAAGAAAACTCAGAAATAATATTAAAGATGGGTGTGTTGCCAAAACAAAGTGAATCAGAAAGCTGCCTACAAAACAGAGTGGATGAATGATATTCCGTCAGAGATGTGAAGTGAAACAGAAAAGGAAGCTTCTCCTTTACACACAAGAGAGTTTTGGAGAGTGATGCCACAAGTTTCAAACAGCAGGATGTTTTTCCAAGCAGCCGTTGAGGTAAAAAACACACAATGTAGAAGAAGATGTGCAGATACTCACTTTCGACAAATCAGCAAATCTGCAAGTGTTTAGGTAGTCAACAGTTATCCTTCTGTTTACTTTGCCCAAGTTTAGAAAATACATGTAATAGAAAATTTTCTATGTTCAATTTGGCTAAAATTGAAACAAAATGAATCTTTTTTTTTTTTTTTTTTTTACATCAGACCTGTGGTCTTCCATGTAAATTGACCTCTTTATGAACATCTGTACAGGAGTGTATTTCAGTAGCAGGTAGTTCATAATGTATCTTTGCTTTAAATAACAATGTCTGATTTTTCTCTCCAGGAAAGTTCACATTACAAAGACCACCTTAGAGTGCCTAAATGGGGACTATGAGGTAGAACCAGGATATGGTCATGAAAGGAATAGTTTCTTGAAGAAACATAATATTGAAACGTATTTTATTGTGCCATCCCATCGTAGGAAGGTAAGCTTATTCAGTGATACATTTTCATAATTTAATAACTGTTCTGTGCTATTCTGAACGCAGAGACAATACTAGTTGTTTTTTTTCCCTGAAAGCTCTTCAAACACTCTTGAAGGCCCAGCAGTACAATGGTAACATTTTGAGTCTCAGCATGCGATGAGGTGGTGACAGTGTTTTTCCAACAGTAGTCACACCTTCCATCCTCCAGTTACTGAGTGCAGCCTTTTGTTCTACTGAAGAGTGTCTCTTGTGACCTCAGTAGGAGTCTTGAAAGTCCATAATTGTTGTTTAAACACATTCCATTTGTTAAACCTTTTCTACATCAAATGAGGCTTATCTTTGAAGTTACCTGTCATAACATGCTTGACAGGCCAAGAGAAACTTTATCACCTTTTATCTCAGCCAGAGAATTTGGGATACAGATTTTTGCACCCTTATCTTCCGAAACTCTATCCAAATAAGTTTAATTCAGGGATTTTACCTTGAAAGGCAAAATTATAATATCCAATTCTGAAAGCATTGGTCAGGTTTTAAAGTGGTGTTTGTGCGCACCAGGTGTTTAAGCTGTCAAAACTCCTTGTTTGAGGGTTTTAATCATCAAGTGTCTGAGAAAAACGTAACCACAGAGAAACAGGTTATCTTGAATTTCATACCTGCAATCAGTTTTTTGGTCTTAAATTTATGACTCTATGTGTTTTTATGGAAATGTTGGGAGTCCAGTCACCAGGGTAATTTGATTCTGGGATTGAAAACTCCTGTTGTTTTATTCTGGAAGGGCTGCTGCAAGAGTGATTGTGTTGAATTGGCACGACCTGGTTTTTTGGTAGTGGGGGAGGACTACAGAAGTGGTTTCTGTGAGAAGCTGCTGGAAGCTTCCACAATGTCTGACAGAGCCAATCTCTGATGGCTCTGAAGATGGACATGCTGCTGGCCCAATTAGAGAGGTTGGTAATGCCTCTGTGATGACATATTTAAGAAGAAAATCAAAACAGCACAGTTTTTTCCAGGGCATGGAGAGGTACCACCACCAGGGCCACCCCGGGGCAGCACATGGTGATGCACCGCGGCCACTGCCATCTCGGTGTGGCCCATGGCAAGCCTTCCCTGCCTGGCTGCCCCTAGCCAGCCGTGCCGCGGGCAGAAGGGCCAGGGCAGCAGCAGTGGCTTCTCCTTCCCAGCGCCCTGCATGAAGAGAGGCATTAAATAGCGCCAGCACCGCAGCGGCTGCCACTGCCTGCACAGTGGCGGCGGGGCCGCCTGGCCGGCAGTGGAAACATGGCGAGCAATTCCCCGACACGGAACCTAGGCGAGATCAACCTCTCCACGCTGCAGGATGCTGCAAGAATCTTTGAGTTGGTGGAACTTGTTAGCAATGGTACCTACGGGCAGCAGTTTTTCTTCTAGAGAAGAGGAGGAAGTGAGGACATGTGAGGGAAAACAACATGGAGACACCAAGGTCAGCGGAGAAAGAGGGGGAGGAGGTGCTCCAAGCATCAGAGTCGAAATTCCTCTGCAAGCCATGGTGAGGACCATGGTGAAACAAACTGTCCCCCTGTAATTCATGAAATCCACAGGGGATGCAGAGATCCACTCGCAGCCCGTGAGGAAGGTGCTTACGCCAGAGCAGGTGGATGCCAGAGAAAGCTGTGATCCAGTGGGAGATACAAATAGAGAGAGGAGGCCCCTGCTTCCAAATTTGAACAGCCTATCTTTAGAGGAGTGCACCCCGTGGATGAGTGACCCACACCACAACAGTTTTGGGAAAACTGTTTGTCCGTGGGAGGGACTCAAGATTGCAGCAGTTTTGGCAGGACTGCTGCTCGTGAGATTGGAGCCATGTTGGAGAAGCTCGCAGAGAACAGTCTCCTGTGGGAGGGACCCCACGGCATAGCAGAGGAAAAACTGCTCTCCCTGAGCGAACAGAAGATCTCAAGGGACAAACTGACAAAAACCCCCACATCCTGTGTCCCTGCACTGTTGGTGGGAAGGAGGGAGGGGCTGGGGATAAAAAAGGTGTTTTAAAGGCTTATTTTACTTCTCATTATCCTCCTCTGACTCTATTAATAATAATTTTACTTTAAACCTTTTAATTTGAACCTGTTCTGCCCTTGGAGTGTTTTCTCCCAGCCCTCATCTCAACTCATGAGCCCTTTGTTAATCTTCTTTCCCTCTCCTCTGCCCAGCTGAGAGCAAGAAAAGGGTGAGCAAACAGCTTTCGTGGGTGCCTGGCCTTTGGCCAATGTCAAACCATGACAGTGATTTTATGTACTTCCTCTAAAACATCTTCTTATTAGAGAGAAGATGTTTTCTCATCTGGTGTGAAAATCATGCAATCTCACATTTTGTTCTTCTGGTATATATGATTAAATTCACTTCTAAATAGTATGAAAGAAAACAGGTGGAAAAACAGCAGGTTAAATTCTGTTTTGGCAGTCAGTGAGAGTGTTTTTTGGTGGCTTTCTTGAAATCAGGACTAGGATTTTTTAGGAAATCAGGATTTCCTTAATTAATCAATCCCAATAAGGAAGAAAATGCAAGAGAGAGGTTAATTAAGGTAGTTGTGTTGCTTATTGCTGCTAGATTGTTTGTCTTGGTTTTCTGCTGTTTTCACTCCCACAACATTATGTGTAATTTCATTTCTATGTTATTATGTATCAGGTTTCATTTTATATTGAGGAAATAAATAGAGGAATTTCAGAAAATTGTTCCATAGGCTGGTGGAAAAAATCAAGCAGAGACAAAAGGGAATTAGTGTGACTTGTACATAGAGAAATTGTATCATGTCAATTCTGCTACAAAAAACAGTGACTGAGGAACAGCAGCTTGTCACATATGGAAGTAAGCCAGATCAATGCACGTTTAACATGCAAGAATGAGAGTGTACTGCCATGCGAGCACACATTTCTTTGTCTTTGCAAGATTTCTGAAAAACTACTGGTGATTGCTGAGAAAGGACTGCTCAGTTTGTCATCAGCTACATAAACCAAATGCCATCTTACCCATGAGTGTCACTGATGAGTCTGTGGAAATGGCAGATGCTGCTCTACAGCTTGACTACCAGTTGCTCTGCAGCATGCATCAATGGCATGTGAGCCAAACTGGCAGAAAGAAACACTTCATGAATTTTACTGGTATTGACTGGCTCCTCCACTGGGCTGGCAGGTCAATCAGGATGCCACTTTGCTGTTTGTCACAGTCCATCATAGCTATCCCCAGTCTTTGTATACTTGCATACCGATCACTGGACCACAAGCTACATAATAGCATATTTACCTTCTAAATAAACACCTGCTGTTCCCTCCTACCCCAATTCATTCATTGTTTTTTCGGAGACATAGAAACAGAAGGCTTCCCATGAAGCAGAGACAAGACAGAGTTTCACCTGGTTAATTCAGGTATCTTCTGGTTTAATATTGTATTCCTTCCTCTTGAACCTCAGCAGCTGAAATGCATTTTTTATTCTTTATATATCATCTCTGACATTAACATGAACTGACTCCAGGAGGTATGATACCAAGTGGAATGAAAATCAATGTTATGACCAACAGATGACCAAGAATATGTTGAATTTGAAACAAAAATAAGACACTTGGGGTTTTGTTAAAAATTATTTGTTTAGAAGACACATGCCCCACATTATTCCGTATTTGGCCTGACAGGAAAATTTTTCATCACTGCCACTCTAGCCAAGAATAATAACAGTGTAAGATGACTCATTCATGTACCAGTTACATTTTAAATGTGAACAAATTATAAATTATTCCCATTTCTTAAATCTTCTATTGAAACAGCTAACAACCATGATTTTGTGATCTGATCTGCTTGCTGGTTTAATGTGAGAGCACCACTAAGAGGCCAAAAACGAATAAATTTCTTTTTATTTTGTTACAGCTTTCATTTTGGTAGAGAATGTATTAGTCTATTATTATCTATTACTCTATGCAGTCAACAGCTTATTGTCCACCTGGAGACCAGTGAAAAGTGATGTCCCACAGGGGTCAGTGGTGAGGCCAGTACTGTTCAGCATCCTTGTCAGTGGCATGGACAGTGCACCCCCAATAAGTTTGCTGATGGCACCAAGCTGTGTAGTGCAGTCAGCATGCTGGAAGGAAGGGATGACATCCAGAGGGACCTGGACAAGCTTGAGAGGTGGGACTGTGTGAACCTCATGAAGTTCATAAAGCCAGCTGCATCTGGGTCAGGGCAATCTTAGGCACACCTGCGGGTTGGATAGAGAACTGATCGAGAATAGCTCTGTGGAAAAGAACTGGGGGGCTGTTGATGGTTGATGAAAACTCAACACGACACGAGCTGGCAGTGTGCACTCACAGCCCAGAAAGCCAACCATGTCCTGGGCTGCCTCAAAAGGAGAGTAGCTAGCAGGTGAAAGGAGATGATTCTGCCTCTCTATTCTGCTAAGACCCCACCTGGAGTACTATGTACAGTTCTGGTACCTCCACCATAAGTACAAGGAACTGTTGGAACAAGTCCAAAGGAGGACCATAAAGTTGACAAGAGGACTGGAGCACCTCACCTACAAAGACAGGCAGAGAAAATTAGAGTTGTTCAGCTTGGAGAAGAGAAGGTTGTGTGGAGACCTCACAGCAATTTCCAGTATCTGAAGGGGCCCTACAGGAAAGCCAGAGGGAGACTCTTCAGCAGGAGCTCTAGTGGTAGGACAAGGAATAATGGCTTCAAACTGAAAGAGAGTTGGTTTAGGTTAATTGCTAGAAAGGAATTCTTTACTGTGAGGGTGGAGAGACACTGGAACAGGTTGTCCAGAGAATCTGTGGATGCCCTAACCCTGAGAGTGTTCAAGGCCAGGTTGGATGGGGCTTTAAACAAACTGGTCTAGTGGAAGGTGTCCCTGCCTATGGCAGGGGTTTGGAACTAGATGATCTTTAAGGTCCCTTCCAACCAAAACCATTCTATGATTCCATTATTATTATTATTATTATTATTATTAAGTAATATTTATGCATAATTGGCTGGATTAAATTCAGCTCCTAAGCACACTTAAATAATTAATCTGATTTCCAAAGGCAGATTTTTTAAAATTAAAATAATCTTTTTTGCTGACCATCATAGTTAAAAATTTATGCAATTATGCTTTCTTTAATACATCTTCCCTGATACATACCCTGATAGTTACTAGTTCTTTAAAAGCCATCACATTTCTCTTAAGTAAAGTTTGATTATGTCTTCATGATATTTTAT
>VZRQ01003532.1:173957-284275 GCA_013397975.1 Machaerirhynchus nigripectus | reverse complement strand
TTCATGATATTTTATATTGATATTAATACTTATGGTCATGTGACCAAAATACTGCTCTGAGAGAAAATCTGAAAATTTTGATTTATGTAAGTAGACACAAGACCATACACATGAATGCCTTGGGCTTTTAAAAGAAGTTTGATCCAGACAGAAAAATAGATATATTTCTATTTAATATATAATATTTAATATATCAAATATTCACAAGATTCATACTTCATGCTTTAGACACATGATTTTAGTTTCAAAAAATTCTAACGTTGTGAAGTATGTTAAATATTATTTTATATGGATTTTGTTTCAAGAAAAAAAATCTAGGCCATATCTCCTAATATCAGAGCCCCTTACAAGAATTTTATAACTCTGCTTAGACCAGCTAAATAACTTTTACTACTAATGATTTCTTGGTAACCAACCTGACTAATCCTGTTACAACTTTCAAACTGTTTGCCTAAAATTTAATTTGTTTGAATTTAATTTTTTAATAGAGTGTATCTGGCTTTCATCAGAATCGTTTGTTCTTTCATTGTCAGCACTGACGTTAGGCAAGGTATCTTTGCCTCAGTTTTCCTGCTGGCATAGCTGACTCCCAGAAGCACAGCAGAGGTAGTGGGCTTTGCTGGACTGTCTGCTTCATTTCTGTGGTTGCTCTAGAAAGTCTGATTCTCCTGCAGTAAAACACCTCTAAGGTTTGGGCCCAAACTTAGTGATATCTGAGTGTTTTTTTACTTGGCCTCACTTCTTTGTATTTGTTGCAGCAATTCATTCTGTGGTGGCACCTCTCTAGTTTTGAAAAGACTCATTATTTCACCAGCTGAGAAAACAGCCCAGCATACCCAATTAAATAAAATTCCTAAAGGTACTTCTACAGATAGCCAAGCAGTGATCAGAAGTGATCAAGTTTTCATGAAGGGAAAGATTTCTCAGAATGTGTTAGTTTTTGCCTTTACCAAAGTGGGCCTGCCATTGCTGTTACCCTCTGCCAGCTTAGGGGAACCTGCTTCATGGTGTAACTTTGCCGGCTCCAGAGACAAGGCAAAGACAAATAATGCTGTGTACCATTAACAGCAATAGAATTGTGTCCAGGAACAGAGGTCATAAAAATTGCAAAAATCATAGGGAGGCACTATTGATACCACTTAAAAATTGTTCCTGTATATTCATAAGTGTCTCTTGGATTTTACAGTCTACCTCAAACATAATCAATAATTACCTTCCAATAAGTTGCAAATCCCCATGTGCAAAATTTAATGTGCTAGTGAGTTACTCACCAATGAGGTATTCAAATATATGTTACCTTTTATTTATGGCAGTGTAAATCACATGCTGTCTTCATCTACTATTTGAATAGCACGCAATGATGGACAGTCATGTAAAATCCACAAAAGTGAGTACCGTATCTGTTTGCCCTTTGGAAACTAGTTGTTTCCCTGAAGAGACTGACATTTCTCTTTCCTACCTTACCATGTACATACAAAGCCATGCAAAGTAGTCTCAGCAAATTCTTTCTGTAGCTTGGATAGCCCTGCTTTCTTATCTGAAGTCTCTGAGTAATACTATGACCGTTCTGAAAATCCAGGTGAATAACCCTTTTTTTTCTGAATCCTGATTTAGTTATGCAGCCAGAGGGAAGTGGATGCTGGTTTAGAGGTATGGTGCTCTGTGTCCTGTCTGGTTTGCTGTGTTGAATCATGCCCTAAACGTTCCAACACAGATGGCTAAATCTACAATTATATTTTTTGGCAAAAAACAATCATAGCAAAAAATATATCAGTAGTCTAATTGAAAAGAGAGATTAAAGCAAGGTTTGAGGAAATCACTACTGTCAGTCTTTCGAATTCAGGAAAAATCCGCTAAAGATTGACAACTCTTAATAAGCAAATGCAGCTTAGGAGCATCCTTTGGAAAGTGCTATTTAAAATGTAAAAATTCTTGAAATGTCCGAATTATATAGAGCAATTATCTACAATACACACCTCTAGCATAATTTATTGTCAACTGCAGATGGATTTACAGCTCAAAAAGTTGATCACAATTTCTCTGACTCATGATCAAATAGGGAAAAAATTCAGCACCTTTAAATTCACACAGAATCACACAGAATCAACTAGGCTGGAAAAGACCTTTGAGATCATCAACTCCAACCTATGACCAATCACCATCATGTCAACTAGACCATGGCACTGAGTGCCACATCAAGTCTTTTCTTAAACACCTCCAGGGATGGTGACTCCACCACTGCTGGGCAGCCCATTCCAGTGCCCAGTCACCCTTTCTGTACTTGTTCTAATTTTCATGCCACAGCTGCAAGAAAAGTGGCAATTCTGTCACATCACTTTAATATTTTGTTGTTTCATCTAGCATAAACTGATGAGATTTTAAACATCCTGCATTGCAGTCCTATCACCACGGAGTAACAGGAAAACAACCAAATTTTTCATCACTCTTCTTGCAAAGGCAGTGTTTTTGTCTTGGAGTACATCCTCCTTTACTGATAATCAACATAACTTTGTTGCGTGAAGCAGATTATTTGCCTTTTATAGTATAATAAATTACTAGGCTCTATATCTTTCCATCACCAGCCAACAGGTTTTGTCTGCTTATGTCTTTCCTGTGGCTGATTCATTTTTTTTTTCCTCCAGCATGAAATGAACATTATGCCATATAACACAGAGAAAACAACATAGAGTCATGATGACTTTTTTGGTTTGTATAGATGAAATACATAGTAAATACATGTGCTTGTCTTTTGACTTTATTGGTAATTCACTGTTAGCAACTGGAATGTTTCACAAGTAGAACTGCTTTTGGGGTGCTTTCTATCATGTCTTAATAATACTCTAAATGAGCTTTTAATAGTAAACAATGTGATGTCTATAATCCATGTATTACTAGGAGTTTTTATAGAAATTTGCTGGATTTTGTCTGACCTGATTAAAAGAAGAAAAAGAAAACTACAGAAGGAAGGAAGTAATTGAGTGATACAATAGGTCTGAAATTGCTGCACTTTAATCCTTTTTAATTTATTATTTCCATTCAAAATGAAGTTCCATCTGTATTTGAGGGAAATTTATTTCTCTGCAAAGTTAATTTGATTTAATCATTCTGGTTAGGTCTGGGGGAACATACCACACTGTTATCATATTGTTTTCTTTTTCCAATCATGTAAAATTTGTCTTTTCCACAGAGCACTTATGACCCAGTAAATCCACCCATATGCCTAACAGATCCCTAGGATTTTTTTGGCATCTGACTTTTAAAAATCTTCAGTTTACTTTGTTTCAAGGAAGTTTTCATAGTTCTTGTAAGTTGTGAATTTTCTGGACAAATAAATTCTGATGATATTTTTACTGAAGTGACTGTATGCTTAGCAGCCCATATGGACTGCTAGAGCTCTGACTCAAACTGTAAGTAGTGACAGAAAAAGAGAGCTTCACAGTTAATTCAGGGGAGGTAAAAACTTTACCCGCTACTCATAAAAACTCTTTTCTTTACTTGCACATAGCAAGCAAAAATGTATTTGACAAAATCGTTCTAATTTGAAATGCCGCAAGTTAGGCATCTGAGTCCATATCTGAGCACACACTGATGATTTCTTCTTTCAAACTGACAACTTCCTGCAGCTGCCACTGCTACCATGACTTTGAGAGTCGAGGGGTGGTCTTTGCTCTCAATGGCTGACAGCTCCTTCCAAGGAATTTAACTAGAGATCTGAATGCATAATTTGGGTGTTTCAGATTTTAACACCCTAGCAGACCAAATTCAACAGATAGGCAAACAGCCTTTTAATGGAAGCTCTAGCTTGTCCCGATGGACAAGGGCTGTTCTGTGCCTGAGACTTTGCATTGCCCAAGTTGTTGGAATATACAAACCAAAGCACTGGAAATAAATGCTTGTGTTACCGGCCAGCAAACACAAACAGAAGAATGATGTCTGTGTTGCAGATTGTATTGCTCTACATCCTCAGAATTGCTCCTACAGTAGCTATGAATCTGCTAGTGCATCATCATCAGTGTGAAATCCTGCAGTTTGGCCTGGCAGTGATAGAATTAGTTATGTGCTCTAATATTGTCCTCTCTTTTTCTTCCTCCATAAATGTGGAATCTGTATAAGGAAAGACATAGGGCA
Source organism: Machaerirhynchus nigripectus (assembly GCA_013397975.1). Taxonomy (NCBI): domain Eukaryota; kingdom Metazoa; phylum Chordata; class Aves; order Passeriformes; family Dicruridae; genus Machaerirhynchus; species Machaerirhynchus nigripectus. Next base: position 280,147 of record VZRQ01003532.1, on the reverse strand, counting down.
CTTGTATAAGATTTTTCTGTTTTGATCTCCCAGACATTGGTTTAGTGTTTACAACTGCTAAAAACTTCTTCTACATCTGTGTCAAGAAAGTGGTCACACTATTCTGGATTTTAAAAGTTTGTCTAACAGAAGCTGTATTATTTTCTGGTAAAATCCCTAATATACTTTCCTATTGGATAACTGAGGTGTGATAAGTAAAATAAGGGTATGCGGAAAGATAAGCACAAAGGCAGCACAAAGGAGCACATGGCAGCACAGACCCTGGGGGGAGGAGGTGTCACACGGCAGAGCCCTACGGAGAGGAGCCTGCTGGAAGCTGACAGATGAGTGAACAGTGCATGATCACCTCATAGAAGGACATTCAGAAGGTGCTTTGCTGAAGTGGCAGCATGGGATTGGTTGTGTGGTGAGAGTTACCATGAAGGGAGGAGTTGTGTCTTGGGGAAGTGTATAAAACCAGCTTGTTCCTTTGAATAAACAATTCAGATTGGAGATTCAGATCGATTTACATCCAGGAATCAGATCCAGGTTCAGATTAAGCCTGAATTTCAATCACTGACATAAGGAAAGTAGAAAAGGATGGAAAAACAAATGTCTGATGATTTTAACTATAGGAAAAAGAAAAAAAAAAGAGATGAAAAAATTTGCTTGTCTATCTTAGGACAAAATGTCTTGAAGATAGTCATAGAACAAATACTACTACCAGGACACATGGGCCTGCCTGCCTGAAGATAGAAAACACAGACAGACACAGTGCTACAGCATTTATGGTTTCTGTAAATGTGTTTTCAATGACATTAGTATCTTCTTTTCCTTGTCACTTTATGCACTGAGGTTGAATATAGTCAGGGAAATAACAATCTGCTGGCATTTCTGACAATCTCAGAAGAGCTCCAGTTAAATACTTACCAGAATATTACATGACATTCAAACACTGGGGTGTTTTCCCAGGATTTGAATCAGTGCTTTCTTGTTTTCTGCATTCACAAAGCTCTATATAGTCCTGGCTGCTTTCAGAGTGCTCTGTTAGAAAATCCCAGCTCTTAACCTTATTTGTCCGCTGTGTTGCGGCAAGCAACCAACCTTTCCTAAAATAATGAACTAAATGAACAGTGAACAGAATTTGAGATGATGCCAAGAGTCAAAAAGACACGAGAAAGTAAAATGGATTGGCAAAATGAGCTGGAATGGGAATGCTGCAGTCCAGCTTTCCTGTAATGCTGGCCTGGAGCAAGATCAGAGAAAAGCAGAGTGAAAGACACTCTGGGATTGGGTTTTCCATTTGGAAGCGGTTTTTAAAGTCTGTTTTAACGGACTGTATTGCATTTCCTGACTTTATCAGAGCCTTAGAGATGAAGGTGAGATTACTTAAATATTTCACTGAGAAGTTCACTGTGTCAAAAGTGTTGTTCTGCTGTAAAAGCAAGAATAAAAAAGGGATATGATTTGTGACATAAAAGTGAGAGAGAATTCTTTTGTATTTTTGATACTGTATATATAGTAGTACAATGAAAAATCCTCAGTCCCAGTGCAGAATCTATATGTCCTGAAACTACTAGATTAAAAAAACCCAAAACAAAGCAACCAAAACCACCCCCAACAAATCAACCAGAATTATAAATAACATTATATGGATCTGCTGAGAATTGTCAGTGTGTCCAGCCTGTGTGTATGCAGTGTCCTTTGAGTGGTTATGTTTTTGGCCAACCATGAAGAACAGTAGCTACAAAGTAGGTATGTTCACAAATATTCATAGCATTGCACACTAGCTGAGTTTGGATGGGGTCTTTGGAGGTCAAGTGGTCAACCTCCTTGCTCACAGCAGGGCTGGCTTTGCAGTTAGATCCACCTTTGAGTAAGAGCTGAGTGTTTCCATGACTGGCAGCCTCTCGAGGCAGCCAGTTCCCATGCATGATCATCCTCACAGCTAAACTTCTTTGTATCAAATAGGAATTTCCCTTGGTACAGCCTGTATTCTTTGCCTCTTGTGCTTTCTTCTAAGTGATATTCAGGATTAGTCTGGCTCTGTCTTCTCTGCAGTTACTACTTAAGTTGTTAAAGCCACCAAGTAGATCCCTCCTTAGCCTTCTCTTCTTCCAGCTAAATGAACTAAATTCCCTCAGGTTCCTCTTGTATGTCATACACTTGAGAACCCTAATTGTTATGGTGAATCTTTGCTAAACTCACTGCAGTTTGTCATTGTTTTTCTTCGACTGGGGATCTCACACTGCACCATTTTTTCCAGTGACCTGAGCTGAAATTTCTATTTAACTTCAAAAGAGCTGGGAAATTTCTCTGTATTTCCAGCATATATATACTGTTGATATATTATCTGCCGGTAAGATTTCTAAACTAAAAGAAACGAGTTGATGGTAAGAGATAAAAATATTCTACATACTGAGTTGAAGATAAAGTCAGGAAACTGAATGAAAACGTGGTTGGAGAAAAGTTGTATTGGTGGCAGGGCCACACTGTCTGAGGTGGAGTCCATTCCAAGTTTTCAAGTTGCAGGTTGTTCTCAGAAACATGTTTATTATAAGAAGTTTGCATGGAGGAAAGTCTAAATTCTTCTCTTTTTATAGGGCTTCAGATCCTTATAGGAGGATATAGTCATGCCCATATGCTCACCTATCACAGTCATGCCTTCTTGGATCTTTTGCTAGTAAGATGCTCTACCTATTCTTTGCCACTCCTGCATCTATACTGTGGCATTGCCATAATGAAGGCTGCCAGGAAGCTTTTGTGGGTCTCTGAATTTATTTAAAATCATCTTTCCAAGCTAATCTAACAGTGACCTAAGACCAAAATTTTTTACTTAATTAATGCAATGTCCACTGTGAAACGTTTAAGCAAAGAAAGAGCTAATGATCTCTTGAGATATGGTCCACCTCTAAATTTCTGAAAATGAAATTAAGGGCAAAACTGGAGAAAATGTCAAGAAAGTTGCTCATTTTTGTTGTATTAAAAGGTTGATAGAAAGACTGTAAAATACGTAGAATTTCTAGAGGAATTATGGCCACATTAGGAAGATTTGTAAGTGGAATACTTCTCCAAAAAGTACGTTTTAGCTGTTGGGAATTGTAGCTCAAAAGCTGATCATATCTGCCATACTCAAGCCTAACAGCTATCTTACTTGGTGTCCTTAGGAATACCTAAAGGATGATTAGTATGTGAATATCCTTGTACAGTATATTCTATGCAATTCAGTGGTAAGTCTTCTGCCAGAAAGCCCTTGAAAGAAAGGGCTCATATTGGGAATTTCTTCACACAGGTTGTTGTTAAACTACCACTTACACAAGTGACTACACACTAGATACACTAATGTCCTTTTAGATTTTGGCTGTTGACTGTGCAGTATAGTGCAGTACAGCGATGCTAGCTGGATTCAGTCAGTCTTCTAGTCTTGCATATTTGAAGCCCGTCACATGTAGAGAACATGGCTGTCTGCTCAGAAAAAAAAAACAAGTGCAACATTTTGGTCATTATTGTGTTTCATAGCCAGAATGTAATTGACTAAACAAGGTATTGAAAGTTCAATAATACATAACCTTGGTTCTCCAGAAAATGCAAGTGCATGGCTGTATGTATTAAACAAACCAATATCTGAGATGCCATTCAGAATATAATCAGTGTTATTTCCCCTGTTCATCTAAATCAAGGTGTCCAAGAAAACATGCATTAAACAAATGCTTTCAGTTTCTTCATCATTCTTTGATCATTGATGTAATGATGTAAACAGCTCTAGTAAATCAGAGTATTGTGAATAATGCACAGCAAAATCTCGTTGTCATTTATGGACTTCAAGAGCATTTGAATAAAGTTTCTGGAGAGTGATTTGCTGTCTTTTGTACCTAGGAAAACTAGGGACCATATCCTCTATGCTTCTTTATTTTGTTGTTCCATAAGAAATTAATTTTACAAGCTTGAATTCCCATACTGAGGAAGCATGGAGTCCTGCCATGTTTCTCATTAACACTGCTTTACACATTCCACATGCCAGAAGCGTGAATAAGTTTGGTATAAATATTGAGGATATAATATCCTGATCTGAGAAAGCATCTGAGAATGTTCTGGGGCTTTACTGAAGTCAGCAGGAGTTAAACACATGCTTAAGAGTTAATCAAGAAAATATTTGTCCTTGCTGATTGGGAGCTCTGTGGTAAAAGGAATAGATTATACTTGACCCTTGAGAGTATTTTTCTGTGGTATAACACTTCTTGCTTTGAAAAAATAAGATATGAGATACAACCTCAATGCCTCACAGCTTCCTTTTAAGGCACATATATGCCTATCTTTAAAGCAAAAGTTATTCTCTTCAGATTTTAATGAACTTAGCTATGGCTGAAGTAAAAAAATAAAGAAGAAAAAGATTGAAATTATATTTTTAACATCAATTAATGAAAATTCTAATTTCCTCCTTATTTTTCCAGTATTTTCCCAGATTTTATTTTAACGTTAAAGAAATAAAAATATTGCCTCTTTTATGAGTTTGTCATTAATGCACTTTTTGTAGTTCATATTTCTAAGTAGAGAACAGTTCCCAAAATGTTAAGTATGAGTTTACATAAAGTCTGTTCAATAGATTCTTTACATCTCATGTTGAAGAAAGATGAAGTTATCTTAATTTACAAATACAGGATATTTATCAAAAAGCATTGTTTCTTGACTAGATTATTGTTTTTTTCTGACCATGATGGGGTGCAAATGCCTGCAAGTGTGTATGTCTGCATGCAAATGCAATGACATGATTGTAAGTATTATTTTTCTGACCAACAGATATTTCCTGGATTGATTCTCTCAGACATTAAGCCTGCCAAAAGAATGAAGTTCAAGACAGTCTGCTATCTGCTTGTTCAGCTCATGCACTGTCGCAAGATGTTCAAAGCGGAGATCCCTTTCTCCAATGTCATGACGTGTGAGGATGATGATAAGGTACTCCGTGAAGGCTGAGTGCACTTTTTGAGCATTAGTTCCTGGACTGCATCAAGCAGACCATCTTTGAGAACATAGGGGGTGATACTACAAACTGATAAAGAAGTTCATGGTGTTCCTTCTGGAGCTAGAAAAATCTAATTCTCATAGTAAATTCAAACTTTAATTATAAAAGGCCTCAAATTTGGAGCTGCTCTTGAAAAAGCAAGCATAGGTGTCCTACGTGGCTTCTATTAAGGGCTTTTTCCACAGGAACTGGAATTTCTGAGGTTGTTTCCATCCTTTTAAGCATACATTCTTTTGCATCTTTTGTCCATCCCAGTCTGAAGCTGATGGTGACAAATGCAAACCAACAGAATAATTTTGTGTCTCTAGATGGTTTTCTGAAATGTGAGACAACTGATTAGCCAAAACCCCTCTTTGTCCATAATACAAATCCAAAACATGGAAATCCCTAATAAAAAACATAAATTCCGCTTTCTTGAATGCCTGGTAATGCCATAAATCGAAATTGCTTTACATACTAGTAGCCTGGTTTGCTTCTTTTCCGTAAATGAATCCACCTGGAAATTTATGGATAAAAACTGTGAGAGTTGCTCGTTCCATTTTCTTTGACAGCAGGTGGCAGTATTACACAGGTCACTCCACCAGTGAGTGGTGGCATGGAAGCATTGAAATCAGTAATTCAGCTTGACTGATGGCTTCACCTTTTTTTCTGTTTTTCATTTACAGAAGATTCAGTCTAAATCTTACTTTCAGAAAGCTTTCAAACTTTCATATTTTGGGTTTTACATGTGCTTGTGTTTCCTCTACAGGAAAAGGGGAGAAAAGTCATTTAGTTCCGTTAAAACACAATTTCAGTAAAGACTTTCAGAAACTCCAGGTTGATTTTGAAATTGGCCATGTACAAGGCCTTCCAATTGAGATTTAGTGCTATCTTTGAGTATTTCAAAAAATAACCCACACATTCCTTGAAGCATATGCAATACTTTACGTTGTATCTTGTGTATATGTATGTATAAATATAGTAATATACACAGAAAATCCCCATGTGGATTTGTTAGGGATCTGATGAAATTTTTCAATGCCAGACCATTGGCAGTGAAGTTCTACAATGCTATCAGTAATGGAAACAGTTGTTCTGATATAACACATCATGGATTTGTATTATATGATACTAATATAAATACATAGTGGTACAATGAAGGGTTTCTTTAGAGTTTTCAGTCCTCAAATCATGTAAATAATGTGAAACAAGTGGGAATAAAGTAAAACAAGTGGGGTCTTTAAAGGCTTTGAAGCCGGTACATTTCTGAGGAATATAAATACTGAATCTTGATCACTTATAAGACATGACGTAAGTCTACTGTGCAAAATAATAATATAGATACAAATAAGAGACCTAGAGGAAATAATTTTATGTAAGAAACAGCTATTTTGATTAAGAATAGAAACTTTGACCCTGTTTCAAAATGGCGGAATAGATAATATAATTTATTCCATATATCAGAATAGCACCCATATTTGTCTACCTCATTTCAGGTTTTAATGCAAAGAAACTTTTATTTAAATGCTGTTTTCCTCACCCCTGTTGTTTATTATAGGCTTAAATTTGAATTGTAAAAAATACCTGAAGATGTATTTCTGCTGCAACTAATGTAAGACATATGCTAACTAATTATTGAGAGCAAAATTGTATATTTCTGACAATATTCCTAAAAGCACTCAGTTTCCCTAAAAATTACTGGTACAAATGTCTTCTTCAAGAGAACAAATTTCTCTTTTTAGAAACACTGAAAATAGTTATTTGGATGGCAATTTAATATGTCTAATCAAAGTATGTCCCCAAGTCTAGTTTTCATGTTGAAATAATTAGGATTAACACCAAAGACAATTTACCAGGTAATGGGATCTGATAGCTTGAGGAAAAGCATAACCTTATAATTGTTTACTGCTGATGTAAGCTCCTCTACATCTAAAGCCAAAAAAGCAAGACTTGAAAATTTCTCTTTGCTAGGGTCCATTTTTCTTAACAAACAGAAAACTAAGGTGTCAGTCAGCAGATAACCTTTCCCACTATTCATAAGAATTCAGATACAACATACATACAATCAATATTCTGATTCGATCAATCTGAATTCATAAGAATTCAGATACAACATACATATAATACATAACATCATATAAATTATGTAAGCTAATGAACTGCTGTAGTTCACAATTTGTTCACTGATGAGGTACTCCTAAGAATTTCTGGTGAAACAAGAAAGGAAACTACCACTCCTGCAAGATTACTTAAACAGTGACCACCATCTTTTTTACCATCTGGATTAAAAAGATATGTTGTTGTATAGCCTCTAGGGTGGGCTATTTAGGACTGAGTGTTCTGAAGAGAGAAATTTTGTTTTCTTCAGCTACTTTCTGACAGCCTCTACTTATTATATAGTAATAATAATAAGTAGACTTGTTATTTCATAATATTTTGAATTGTCTTGAACTCTGCAGATGCTAGATAAAAAATACTCCTTTAACTTTACAGAAATAGTAGAACTTACCTGAGTTTTGTTGTCAAAACTCTTCCGGGAAGTAAGGCTTGACCCCTGTCTAGTCATAGAACAGATCTGGGCATAATGGTTTAAAGTGCCCTCAACTGAAGGTTGCCACCAGTGTGGCTAAGATGCTGCTCACTGTCTCTGTGAAAAGTAAGACAGCTTGTCTAAAATCCCTTCCAGATATGCTCTGTGATAAATCTTTTCCACTGGAAAGAACTGTGAGTAATCATCTTGTAGCTGGGCTATCTCAACCTTGGAGGAGCCAGTTAGGCACAGGTTAGTTCTGATAATTTGTTGGATGGCTCCATCTGGATCTGCAAGTGCACTTGAGGCATACTCAAGAGGTCTTAACAAGACAGCCAATTGGGTGACTTTAAGATAGTAACACTTGAAATTTCAGACCCTCTGTAGTCACATGTGGTCATTGTGCAAGACTTAAAGGTAAACTATCTTTTTGAAATATGTATTGTTACCTTGACAGTAGGACTGTTCTTTTGTCATGAAGAGCCTGGTTATCTTGTCTTCAAGATGTCCAGAGCTTTGTGTCTTCTGTCAAGGAAAAAAGAAACCAAAATAAAACCATTTTGCAAAGTAAAGTCACCCTGTTTGGGAACAAACATTATTTACTCAGTGGCAGAGGAGTGTCAGGGCCATATGTGAAAAGAACTTCTGGATTAAAATCCTGGAATGAAGTGGGAGTTTTCTCGTCGATTTGAATGAGATCAGGATTTCAGGTAAAGAGTTATAAAAAGATGACATTCATACTGAGATAAGAGCTCTGTCTTTTGTAGTTGCTCTGTTTAATGAATTCCACTTCCTCTCTGTAAGCCTGAACAGCAATGAAAAATTTCAGTGCTAATAAAATCTGTGCTTCTCTCTTCATCCATACTGCAGAGAAGAGCATTGAGGACAGCCTCTGAAAAACTCAGGAATCGCTCCTCTTTTTCTACCAATGTTGTGTACAACACTCCAGGAACTCGAGTAAACAGATACATCAGCCGCTTGATAGAGGCCCGGCAAACTGAGTCTGAGATGGCTGATTTGAACTTCATTACCCTGAAGTATAAGCAAATTGAGCGTGAAAATAAAGTAAGGGGTTTAAAATTATTTTTACTGATTTTACTGATTTCACTTTCATAAGCCAACTAGCATTGGGGTTTTTGTTTGGGTTTCATGCAATATTTAAATTCTACTTGCTATCTTTAAATACTCCACTGGACTGTCTCTCAGTTAAGAAGGTGGCATTATCTCTGCCTTCTATGGAAACACTTGAAGGGGACAAAAAGAAAGATTGGTATTGTCCTACTTATCAGGATCCTACTCTCTGTGTTTTGGTCTTTCTTTTGATTCTCCAAACTGCCTGAGTCACTTGTTTAATGCTGTCTCATTGCAATGTGTCTGCCTACTCACTCATCTGCTCTGGAGAAATGTTAATGACAAGAAGATGCATAGGTAGCCTGATAAGCACTGATCCAGATATTCTAGAAAATATATTTTAAAAAAAAAACTATTAAATCTCTGGACAAGGTTTTAATCTTACACCAGTGTGGCAGTGCTAAAAGCAGGGGATTTACTTCAGACTTACAAGCATGCATATCAGCTAACAATTGTTCCTACCTTGTAGGGGGGTTTTTTGGTGAATACAAACTATTTGTATTTATAGCCTTTGTTTTATGTGTTTGAAAAAGCAATAGTGTTATGGTTTTGAATTAACTTGGCAGTAGCATTTGTTTTTCCACTGTAAGTCACTTTATAGTTGTCTAAGATTTCATGTCACTGCTGTTTTAAGTTACAAGGCTGTGTGCCATATTGGATCAAATTTTTTTAAGGTTTTAAGCATAAATTTTGATTTCAAGTTTCCAAAGTAATTTATTATTTGTAACTTTTTTCTTTCAAAATAAAAAGTCTTCTGGTGTAAATGAGATTGAACTTTGGATCTTTCTGAGAAAACACTTTTGTGTTTACAACCCTAGAAATCTTCCTCTTGTTAATACCGTAGCTTAGTGGAATCAGGAGCAGTAGCTGCTCCAAACTGAGCCCATGTATCTCATTAGCAGCTGCCTCCAAGTTCACTTGTTTTATTTTAGGATATTTCTTTCTCACTGAGAATGGACAAGTGTGGGTATCTGGGTATATATAAAATATTTACTGTCTTCCTTTCTTCCTTTCTTTAACAGTACCACCAGCTTCAGGATGAGTACTTCACCAGTGCTGTAGTTCTCTCACTAATTCTAGCTGCCTTATTTGGCCTTGTCTACCTTCTAATAATACCACAGTAAGTTTCTGTCTTTTGCTGTCATGACTCAAAGTGGAACATCCTCAGACATCATGCACAGGTCAAAAATTAAAGTCTTTGGAACAGGAATGGGCACCTAGGTCGGTGTCTTATCACACGGGAGATTCTCTGTTAGTGTACCCTCAGTTTAATTGTTATCTATTTCATTTGTCCATGGGAGACACTTTTCACTATATTTTTTTTTTTTTTCCTTTTGTAGCAGTATGGACTTAGAAGAAAAAAACACATTTCAGTGTTTATTTAAACTTTCAGTGGTTATTTTTAACTTACTTAAAGCATTTCTGCAATACAAACAAAGGTGTTACTGCAGCTTTTCTAAATGTGTTTGTGCTACTTCGGATTAAGTATTTCAGCATTGATAGCAACATAGGTATTTTCAGGTATTGATAGCAACACAGATAAAACTATACAGAGTTTAATGGGACCTAAGTACTGAAAGTACCCATCCACCTGCATTGAGGCCTGCATTTATAGCCTTCATTGAAGTTTTTGGTGTCAACACTATCTCTACATTAACTGCCTAGTGCATAGTTTGGCTATGCATACCTAACTTGCAGTTCGTCCTTGACTGCAGTAGAGCAAACATAACCAAATAATGTATTTGGGAGGTGTCCTATGCCTATTGTTGAGTGATTAGTTAGTGATTACCTCAGATTTTGTCAGTTCTATGTGAATGCTTACAAAATAAAAAATAATTAGAGCACTTTCAAATCTAGAGGTAGATAGTGTGTAAGGTATAAAAATTATTATTAATGAACTTTTTTCAGATTAGAATATCAAAACATTAAAAATAAACTTTACTCACTTTTACTATTAGGATTTCAATGGGAACAGAACTGGCCACAGGATCATCCTTTTGAAAATTCCATTTAAATTATGATCTTTTCTATTCACAAATCCCTAGTCAGAATAATACTTCTGTATTCTGTTATTTCTAGTTGAAAGATTGAAAAATGCTTTATTAACTGTAATGAAATACAAATACTAATTTGTAATACAAATACTAATTTGTAATACAGTACCTTTCATATAAAGAATTCAAAGTCACTGACAAGAATCATCATTTACATCATCATTTCCAGACTAATGACTATACTGACTAATTGGAGCATAATTAAGAAGTCTTTCACCTTCTTCTTCAGTAAGCCACAGCTGCAGTACAGAGCAGTTTTTAACAAGGAGAAACAAAGAGTATTATTGTAGCTGAAACTAGAATGAATTTCCAAGAACCATATAATAGCCTTTCCAAAAACTACTGCCACTTAAAAACAGCTGAACAGAGATTCAGTTTAAGTTGTGATCTGACAGACACACAAGCTCCAGCAGAATATCACCACTGAAGATCATGAAGTTGGACTGGGTTAGTTAAAAAAGCCACCCACTGAATGTTCCTAAGTTCTTTATTCCAGTGTCTGAGTGGTGGCTTCATACAGCCAAAGTACTATTCTTCTTGGGCTCTGCCCTTACTGTGACACAAATGCAAACATGAGCTCAATTAAAACTTTGGAAGTATAGGAAAATTTCCCCTCTTTCCAGAATTTAGACCTTTAAGCTGCTATTTAGATTTCCGAAGTAGTTATAGGTATGACAAGAGAATGCAAAAACCAAGACAGGGTTTGTAATATGTTACTCTAATTGGAGAAGTGATACATCACAATATTTCAAGGAGGAGGTTCATCATCTAGACAAGAAAATGTCGTGGGAAAGTCAATTGCTGCATAAATATACAGAAATTAATGGGCTTGCCATTCTGACAATTCTTATCATCATTTGAGCAAAAGAGCTTCTCAACTAAAGAACACATTTTAAATCCCCGGATGGAATTGGTGAAAGTAAGGCTATGTTCCTGTCAACATAAGCTGTCCAGTTATGGAGGCACATATGCAGTGTAGCCACTAAAAGCCCTGACTATGTACCTTTCTAATGTCTTATTCTGTGTTTATTTTTAAAAAAACGATGTAGCCCTTTTTAGATGCCAACCCAAATGTCTGTCAGGGTCCCAGTCAGCACTACTGTCAGTTGTCGGCCATTGCTGCCTTATAAGATGTTGTTGCAGTCATGTCCCCTGCATTCTTTTCTAGCATGCTACCATCATGGATACAAGTGAATTCTGTAAAGGCATGAGAGCCTGCCTTGATTAATGCTTGTATTCTGAATCCACACTAACAGCACCCAGGGTTACCTTCCCATTCTGGGTACACATACTGCACCACAGAATTCTCCCTGTTCCTGTATCAGTACGAGCTGTTACATGAATTTGAAATCAAAGTTAAATAGTTAGAAATTCTACAGGAGAATTGCACACTTCTGCTGTTAAAAACCCTGTAGAAACAATCTTTCCCCAGTAATTGTCAAGGGCACAGATATATATATGCCTGAATCCATGGCTCACGTGACTTCTGGATTGGCTGGTTTGTTCCCACAAGTTAGAAAAGTCGTGAAGATCATGTAATGTTACTGTCATACAGCCCTGATTCCATGGTTGGCATGGGGCCAGGCTGCCCCGGCACTGATGTACTAATTTTTGTCAGCTTGCTCACATCCATAAGGTACTTTTCCAAGAGTAGTTTTCTGGAGAAAGAAAGTTCTTGGTTTGCACCCTTCTCATGAAGAACAAGCCTATTTTGATTGATCAGAAGAAGGAAGAGTTAGAATTTAAAAATTATTACAACACTTTTGTGAAATTTAAAGTTTGTCTAACCATTGGGGGAGACTCAGAAGGAGAGAGTTGATGTGTTTCATTAGAAGGCAGTCTAGTCTGATTTTATTTGACTTGCTAAGTGTCTGAATTGAAAGACCATTGATTTCTGAATCTTTGAGAAAGAGAAATTAGAACAAAAAAACATATGGTAACTGTTAACACAGCTGCCAAGGCCAAGTAATTGAGTTACACACTCCCCTTACAAGAGTCATCATGCTGAATATTCTGGATTAGCCTACAGTTAGAAAGTGTCTCTCCTGACTACCATACATTTGTATTTTTGAGGTGCTTTGGTCTCCTTGCTGAGGTCAGATTGGGGACCATATACAAGAGCATTTACCAATTTCTTAGTCTTGAAAGCAGTGGACTTCACTGTTAAATTTGCGCTGTGATGGTTAGTATAACAGCAAGGTTGAGGAGGAGATCCTCCACCATTTGTTTAAAATACTATTTCAGAAGGACCCCAAAGAGCACTTTGTTCTCATCTATTACTGAGTTGCATTGCATTACTTCTATTGTGTTTTGATTCTAGGAGTACCATAGTTCTTGTTCTGCTGGTGTTCTGCATATGCTTCCTAGTGGCTTGTATTATGTATCTACATGTCACACGAGTACAAGTAAGTGATTTAAGATTTTATGACTATTCTTCCTTTTGGTGGCCATGCTATGTTTGTCCTTTGGAATATGAAGCCATCAGTGTATGCTTCACACATTCATAGAGTCTGATATCTATGTGCTTTAAAATTCATAGGTAAGTTATGTATTAGACACTTCAAAACTGAAGATGGATCATCTGAAAGTAGATTTTTTTATATGAGTAATCATTACAGCAGTGTAGCATTCAGTGCCATTAATTCTGTGCTTTCTCTTTTGCTAAATCTTTCCTGAACACTTACCACTAAATACTGTGTTCGGTTAAACTGCTTTAACCTGACTTTTACTCCTTTCTGACTACAGAGCACGCTAGTTCTCCCTTTCATTCCGGCTGGTCTGGGTGTAAAGTCCTGCTAACTTCCCTCTGTTTTCAAAATTTTTCCTGCCAAAACAGCAGCTGCTTTGATAGTAAAGCACACTGTTTTGCACACACAATCCTTGGCCTTTTCAAAACCTTCAGTAATGATTAATTCTCCTGCATTATATTTCCACAACAGTAATGATGCTGAAGGACATTTTGTTGTTTTAGGGGAGAAACAGGTCTGCCAGATCAGAATAAAGCATCTATGGGCTAATTTTCTGATTAAAGAAATCTGTATTGCATTCACCTAAATTTAGTCTTCTCAGACAAATATCAGGAAAAAAACACCTACGCGGTTAATCAGTTTGCTGATTAGCACACACTAATTTTAGTTTTAAAAAGTGCCCTTTGGCAGAAGAAAAGCATGTGTTTTCATGGAAACAAAAATACTATATTAGCAGAGTATCAGGTACTAAACAGAACCTTATTTATAAACCTAAAAAATTATTTAGGAGTAATTTTTATAATTTCCTTTTTTTTATTAGGGCAGAGTAGTTTATCATCTGTTCTTCGCTCTATAGATGGTAGAAATGAAGATGAAGTTTGTAGGAAGTAACTGCTCTTTAAACCATTTCCCTGGGGCTAGTGCAAACTTAAGAAGTGTTCCATCTGTTTTGTCAGTCATGAAAATTTGTATTTATTCCAGGTTCCTCTAGAGATTCAGTACTATACAAGATCAAATCCAGCATTAGAAAAATAAAGAAATATAAACCTTACAATGTCACAATTTTAAAATTTGTGGCAAAAATTTGTTTTATATAATAAAAAAATAAAATTAATATGGTGTGAATACTGGATATAGAATTGTAAAACAATAATTCCCCTATTTTAATCAGTCTTCTGGCACTTATTTGTTGTTTCACACTTCACAAGTGACTCAGCTTCTTCATGCTTTAGCATTAAATGCCTCACTCATAAAACCTCTTTGATAATATTTCACTTAACCAGTTAGCTAGAATTTTGGGAATCTGACAATACGTATTTAGTTAATAAAAATTCCACAAATAAAAGCAAACAAAGAAAATGAAACCCAAAGTTCTATGCTATCGTAAAAGTGCAGATGCAATCTTAGAATAACTTAAAAGTCAGAAGTATGAATCTTATTACTGTCAGAATTTTAATTCAGATGTGTCTCATACCTTATCTTTTAAAGGTTTCTTTTCCATTTTAACCCAGTAGCTTAGCATGTCAACATTTAAAACATGTATGCACTACACAGACCAAAAAAAATCATCTGTGCAATGTGTCAGGACACGTGGTCTTTGAATTTTGCTTTGTCCCTATTAACTATCCAGTCATATCTTCAAACTATGAGTATTATCTCTTTACAAGCAGTAGATAACTTATTTGGTTGAAAACTGAGTTAATGGAATATATACATTTTCTTCAAACACAATTAATTTGTATTTTATTTTTATGGGTAAAACCACACGTTACACCCCATGTGTACATAGGATTTTGGTCTAGTTAAGTGGACAGTTTGATGGGTAAAATACTATGGGGATGATCACATTCAGAGCATGGCAGTTTATGGTTAATCTTTACCTGAAAACCAATAATAATTGGGATACTACAGGAGTTTATCCTGAATCCTGTCCTGTTAGACATTTTTATCAACAGCCTGGAGAAGGACATGGCATATACTTATGTCAAGTTTTCAAATGGCTACAGTTTCATGGGAACAGCTGGCAGGATGACTACTGAGAGGGCCCTTGATAGGTTGGCAGAATGGACCAACAGGAATCTTATAAATACAGAATGGATAATCCAGCCCCTGAGAAGAAATAATCCCCTGCAATGACACAGGAGGAGTAACCAACTCTGCAAAAATGGCCCTGAGACTCTGGAGGTCAAGGCAGACAGTACTTTTGGGCCCCCTGAGGTCCCTTCTAATCGTAGTTGTATGATAGTGATGAACAAATGCAGAAATAGTTTGTGTTTTTTTCATAGTATAATTTTGGACATTACTGTATCTTCTCCCTTAAGACATAGCTTTTCAATCTCAGATTCCTATAATTTGATCTATTTGTTCTACAATATGCTCAGTTTTATTAAAGGTGATATACCTCAGGTATCCCAATCTGTTTTATTGATGCTAATACTTACATTGGTGTAGCAAATTAACTCAGATCCATAACACAAATCTACTATGGATATTATATTGATTGCTCCACACCTACATTTACATGGACTTAACCTTTACTGAAGCTAGAATGCATTTTTAGGTCATACTTTCTTTTTTTTCTGTAATTGCTTGTATTCTCATGTGTCACAGCCCATATGAAATTGATTCATATATAACTACCTCAAACTTTTAATAACATGGTCACACATACGGGGGAAATGTCTCTGCATATGCGAAAGGAAGGGGACGCATTTCAATACATGATTTCTGTTTTGCCAAGGCTACGGCAGGCTCTCTCTATGAGTACTTTGCTGCCTGCTGGAAGCTATGCTTTTGAGGTCCGTGGTACCCATAAAGTGAACAGCTTTTCTTCAAAATTGTTGCTTTTCATCCAAAAATCAGGTGTTTGCTTTCTCCATTTGACCTTAAGTGAAATTGAACCTTGATAAGTCTGAACTTCTCCTTTTAAAGGACACAGGATAGTCCCCACTTTTAAATATGACTGTTTCTTGGATTTCATTCTTGACCCTTGAAGTCACTGGAAGAAGTCCTGTGGTCTGAAAGATATATCCAGTAGATAATAGATGCCCCAAACATTCTTAGTGCAAAGCAAAAGGAAAGAAAGCAGCTTTACCTGGAAGCAGAGTTGATCAGGATGACTGGAACAGGCCCAAGTACACAGCCTGACAGACACACTTACCCTTCCTCTCTCACGTTCTGTCACAGCCTTCATAGCAGTGAGAACTTGATGCTTAATAGTGTGAAAAATGGAATCACGGTAAACAAAATGTTCACAAGAATCCATTACACCAGATATTTTTGTTCTCTTCTGCTGTTTCTGACAAATTCAATGTTTTTATGAATCACGATAATTAAAACTACCCTGGCATTTAACATGCCTATTATAACAGAAGACACATATACCACTCCAAAATTCTATGCTGTCACACTATGTTCTCTTGGATCACTATTTGGAGCTGAAAGTTTGCAATGCGGAAGTTGCTTTGGGTATTTTCCCCATGAGAGCAAAATCAAATGCCATTCTCCTATTATTTGCATCATGAGTAGATGTAAAACTACAATTTCTAAGAGTTTTAATTACAGTGAGAAATAATGTATAGCAATAATAATTTCACATTTATTATCCCCAAAACTGCAATTACTGTTAAAATACATCTACACAATAATAACAGAATAACAGTTATTACGCAGCAATAACTGCAATTTCATTATTTGCAGTACAGGTGAAATTTCTGTATCCCTTATTCACTTCTCTTTATAGACTACTGAAAAATAAAAACCCCAATTTAAAAATATTTTAAATATTTTGTCTATAAGTCTTTTTTTTTTCTTCCTTAGTGTTTTCCAGGGTGCCTGACAATACAAATTCGTACCATTTTGTGTATTTTTATTGTGATCTTAATATACTCCGTGGCTCAAGGCTGTGTGGTGAGTATTTGAATCAAGTATCACTTAACATTCTGTTCAAAGAACAAGCTGGTGCAGATCCATTAAACACATACCATATTCTCATCTGATGAATTCCTACTTCTTTTATTATTCATACCTGCAGAGCATGCTTCTTCCAAATTAAACCCCTTTGCTGCAATTTGAACTTTCATTGCCCTGAGACAGTGTATTGAATTAGGAATGGCAAAGCTATTAGCAAATTACACAGATAATACCTATCCAAAACCAATATAAATTTGTATGTCAAACCTTAGCATCATGTAGACTGCTGATGTCATGTACTTTGTGGGAAAACTGTTTTTAAATGTTCAACTTGATTACTAGTTCAATGGCTAATATATTGTGACAGACAAGGTATGGTGTCAACACAAGATTACTATTTCTATGTGGCAACTTATGGAACATATTTCTGTGTAATAACAGGGCGATATTTTTAGTCTAGGCAGATCAGAAAAAAGAGATCTTAAAATATTGACAGTTTTGTGTAACAAGAAGACATGCTTACACTGTGGTACTTACAGGATCCATTCACATCTAATGTCTAAAAAGCTTCTGTTGTATGAAGTGAATGTGCTCACTACTTCTCAAAATTGAGCTTCCTTTACTGTTCATACATGTTCAGTAGACAGTTCAACATGGTGGACTTGAATTCAAATGGTATTCAAACTTCCACCCAAGTATTTGTGAGTTGGTTGCCTTGATGAATTCCTAGAGCTCAATTTCAGCATTTTGGCTGCTAATGCTAAGGAATTAAAAATGTTAGGGTACTTGAAGGAAAGAATCCACACAAAAATAGCATATGAAACACACCTGGAAATGCTGAGAAGGCAGATGTTTCAAATCATGCCTCTCTTCAGGAATTTGACAATGTGTTCTGACCATTAAGAAGACATGAGCAGTTCTCAGTGCTGAGATGCCAAGCCTCGTATTTTGTATTTTGTGTATTCACTAGTCCCTGGACCTGCCCGGCGAACATAATAATTAGCTTATCCCCATGAACTGACTGGGCAGAGGATCCCTTTTCTGTGAATTCCAATGTCCTGAGAGGAACCAAGAATTACTGATGTTAAGGCATTTCTGGGAATTCCTGAACGTCATCTGTGTGAGTAACACACAGCCCTAGTAGTACACAGACATATATATGGTTCTTAATGTGGACATAAGCACAAAATGCATAGAGCTTTGCAGTGATTCCAGGCTAGCTTCTCAGCAAATTCTGTGTATCTGACTTTGGAATTGAGATTAAAGTTATGACACCTAAAATATTTGTGAATCAGCCTCCACAGATCCGACACTTACTTTGACCAATGAAACAAACACCACTGTTGCCACTTAAAGATGGTGAGAATGACAAACAGACATCGTAAACCTAATGTAACGCTGAACAATAGTGGAAGAAGACAGATTAGAATTCAGAAGTCCTGACCTCCAACAAGGCAGTGATCATTCAGTTACAACTTAGAATAGGTCACAAATATAACTTTATCCTTTCTTGAACAAAAATAACTAAGGAGAAATGTTTAACAGTAGAAATGATTAGTCCCTGCAAAGTAATGCCTCTAGAATTCTCATCTGTCAGAAGCGCTAGGTGTTGAGGTTCTGCTATTGGTTGTACAGCAGATAATGTTTTCCTGGATAGATTGCAGATCATTGATGAAGCCAGCATGCATGTGTATGTTTTTGGATGAGTTTAGTATGAAAGCGTTTTTGAGGATATTGAACAAAATCCTATTAAAGGGGTTTTTCATTTCACTCTCTCAATCTCATTTCATAGTGTTACCCATTATGAGTTTAACTCACATTTTATTTATTATGTCTTATCTTTCTAAGTTAATACAACCCCCTGTAAAATACATGGTTTAGTCACCCTTCAGGTTGTCAGTTACTTTACAGCATGCTATAAAATTTCACTGTCAGTGGTTGGGATGAAATAAAAAGGTCTTATAACGCACTTCAAAAGAGCAGCTTAAGTACAGGGCAGAGCTTATGCGATGGTGCCTGTTAAATCAATTTCACACTACCATCCCACTCTCCCCACTTATACTAACTCTTATCCTTTTCCTTTGTAAGGGGTGAAGGTTGGACTGCAGTTAAAACTGGAGCTCTAGGGACTTGCACTATTTGCCAGAAATTCCTCTCTTCCTTGGGTAACAGCTCTGAGATATGTACATGACATTGTCTTTAGGATAAGCAGGTTAGATTTCCCAAAATTTCCCATAAAAATATACTAAAAAAATTTTATTTCCCAGTTTAAGAAGGAAATGAAACCCCTTGGATAATTGAAATGACAGGGATATTAAAGATGAGTCCTTGTATTTGAAACATATGTGACAGCAGAAGTCACTGTGAGATGGAAAAAGATATGTTTAGTTTTTCACTCAAAATGTGTTTTACCTTGTATTTAAGTAATTGAAGTTTATATGATTTACATAGTCAATAAAACACATTTATTTCTGTGCTCTGTACAAGAACCTTTTTCACCTGCATGGCTACATAAAATGTTAACTGAAGTTTCTTAATTTTGCAGGAGTATGCTGGCTTGAGAATCTCTTAGGCTTGAGCACTGAGAGGGAAACTATTCAACTAAGTCCACACTTGAATTGGTTGCCCTTGCTGGCATCTAATTAAAAAATTGTGTCACTCCCCTAAAACTCAGTGGAACATTGCAGGAAAAGGAGATTGTAATACAGCATTGAGCTGGGTGGGAACTCCACAGCTAATTTTTAATCTTTAATTTTTAACTCCACTTCTAATTTTTCCAATTAGAAATGAACTACAGTCAGCCTCCATAGTAACTACATTTCTGTTTATTTCATATTTAACTTTCTCCCCTTTTCACCTCTCCTGTGTTTTCTAGGTTGGCTGCATGCCTTGGGTTTGGAATACCAATTCCAGCAGCTCAATAGTTATAATTTCTCCTGGTGGAACAAATAAAACAATGAATGAACTTCCATGTGACACAGCCCACTATGCTTTCCTTTCCTGCGTAGTGGGGACGCTCACCTTGGCAATATTTCTACGTGTATCTTCCTTGCCAAAAATGATTCTCCTGCTTTTTGTTACAATTTTGTACATAGTTATTCTGGAACTCAGTGGTTACAGAAAAGCAGTGGGGTAGGTATCTTGCAAAATTAAACAATGGGTAATTTTCTATAGATAGTCACACATTGACTACTAATTTCTGAACTGTCCTCTAGCGTTCAGTGCTGCCTGGGACTATAGACTCAGTAGAGCATAAGAAATACTTCAGTCATCCTCTCCCCAGAAACTGTAGGATCTAGTAACATCCATCAACAGGAAAGCTTTTGGGAGCTGGCAACTGTTGCCCCATTGTTCCGTAGTTTTTTGTTAATGTACCCCAGCTGAACACACTGCAGTCTAACTATCATATGGAATATTAAAACACAGGTAAAAACTTAACTGCCATATTTCAGCAGCCCTCAACCAATCCCAATTTCAATTAAGCTTTTGAACTTTTCAATGTTTTTATATTTCCTAATTAAAAACATGCACACACATTATAATAATGCATAGCATTAAAAAATACTCAAGAAGTTGCATGTTGCTGTGATGCAGTGATCATATGTACTGTCACCCATCCCCCTGCCCAGATGAGGCTCTTCAAAAAAATCTAGTGATTAGGAACTATCCATGTGTTCTAAACTAAAGATCTGATATTAAAAATGTGCAGTATTAGGTATTAGGCCTGGAATAACCTGTGTATTTCCTTCTTGTTTTTAAGGGGCGGCTCCTTTTATATGCGTGGCTATGAACCAATACTAGCTATTTTGCTATTTTCTTGTGCTTTGGCACTGCATTCAAGACAGGTGGACTTGAAACTGCGTCTGGACTACCTCTGGGCAGTGCAGGTAAATCACAGGACTTTATAGTATCCATGCCCACAAAATGATGTCTGACTTCTTGAATTGGTTTTCAAATACTTTCAGGACAAATTACTTGGACTCAAACACTCAAATTTTTTCATGTCTTTTGGGGCTCACAGAGAAAGATTATTTTAGAGCTTTCTTTCCACAGACCTATAAAATTCTTTTTTCCTGGAGAAGTGACTTTTTTGTTTCTTTGCAGTTGTTCCAGTATATCATTAAGCAAATAATATATTTATATCTAAGGTGCATTAGGAATAAATTGTTAACAATAGAAACTTGAGATAAAAAAATCAAATCCATGGGGTTTTTTTATATTACAAAAAGGAATGAAAGTAAATCAATATTCGGGTAAACTGAAAAGAAGCAAATAAAACTGATAAAAGGAAATATTTAACCATATTATACAAAGAAACAATGGAACTGTTTCCCAGAGGAAGATCAGAAATATATTTAGATACCAAGTTCAGGGACCTTTTTTGAAAATATAGTTCCTAACTATCATAATCACAGCAAAAACCTACAGAAATTGTATTAGCTATAACACGGGCATCAGGATATGTCTACCTCCTGTCACACCTGTCATCAGCCCGATTCCCACATCCAAAGTGTTTTACACTGGCCCCCAAGGGAAGGAGAAGGTTGAATATGTAAATTTGTTTGGTGGAATTTGGAAGTTATCCTTACGGTAAAGCTCACGCCCCTGTAGTCGACAGAGGTCATATTCTGTTCTCATCTGCACCCTGTTAGCTATGTTGTCAGGAGGACCACATAAATCATCATAGCACTTGCTTTTACACTAACATCAAGACTGGAACACGTGGGTTACTGGTTGACTGGAACACATCCCTGGCTCCACTGTATTACATAAAATGGAGAAATCAGTTATGACTTAGCTCTATTATCTTCGGCTTGAAAAGATTTTCTACCTAGCAGTTACGCTTCATTGGGATTTCTTGTTTTACTTGATGTCCGATACTGTGTTCCCCTCTTTTATGCTTTAAGATTATCTTGTTCTGTAATTTCCATGAACTCTGTACAGTTCAACTGAGTGTGATCATTTAATTTAATTTTTGTCCTATGACCTGCAGTATTGGTAACTGCTGTGCCTGTCAGCCTTAGAAGCTTGTTTTGGATAAACTGATAGTAGTTTTTTTTTGCTGTGCTGCCAAATACAATTTTCAGATGTATAGAAAGATGGCCTGATTTTGAAATTCAGTGCTGCACATGCCTCTCTGGATAGTCACTAACTTTATGTGGGTTGGCATATGGTGGAAGTATGTGAGTGCCGTATGATCCATGAATAAAAAATCTTCTGTATGTTATTCCAAGCCCTGAAATAGAGTACTAGTAGAGTAATGTACCAGTTTTGCTATCCTGTGATCTTTCAATGGATCAAGAGTGAGTTCCAGCATCTTAAATACTTTTCATCATTCCAGCTACTGCAACTTGCATGGCAAACTGTGCATCCCTAATGGAAGTACTGCTTAAAGATGCTTGGTTTTAAGTTAGCTTTTAATTAGCAATGATTAGTTTAAAAAATTTAAGTACAGGAGTATGGGATGCTTGTCTAATGAAAGACCAGAACTGGACTTGGACAGTGGTAAAGGAAGAAATAAAAGCTTTTCTGTTTTCTTGGAGACAGGTTATATAAAAACACCTAGTCATCTATCCCTATTGTTAAAACCATGGTGCATTTTCTCCAAGGGACAATACGGGGAGATAAGAAATGAAATTTCAGTATTGTCCAGCAGCATTTTCAGGTACCATCTCAAAAAGTGCTTTTCATCTGAGCAGATCAAATGCCATTTTCAGATATTTTCAATTGCTAATCAGAGACTGATGTAATGACACCTTGTGTGTGAAGTTTGCATGATAATAACGAGAAAGGAAAAAAATCAGTTTAGGTAAAATATTCAGAATTTAGGGATCAACGTAACTACCATTCTTTGAAACCAGTACACTGTTCTTGGCCTCTTAGATTATCTGGGCATATACCTTTCATCTTCTCAATTCCAAGTGGAAGATCTATTCCCTGTGCAGTAAGTAATAGTGGATAACATGTTGAAAGAAATGCTGCTCTGCTTCCCACTCTGTGTATTGGTTGTAAATGATATTGAGTCCAAGGATTAATTAACATAACATGCAGAAGTACTGTCCATGATGGATGTTACAGAAGTGGTTATTGTGCTGATCTCTTCAAATGGATAAGCAAAAAAACCCCCAAAACATTGTCTTTGAACTTGCTAGGTTCTACAGCACAGTAAAAATCTGAGTATTGAAGACTTGGGGAACACTCTTAGGGGGAAATATCTATATGTTAAAGCTGCCTTTATAGTTATATATAGTTAGTTAGAATAGTTAGCAAACTGCAGGCTACTAACTGTTTAACAGCCTTTAAGAGGAGACAAGTAAGAGCCATTTTCTAGCTGCTGGACTGCAGGAGCCCTCTATGAGGCTTAAAGCAGTCTTGGTCATGTTTCTCTACAGCCTTAGTACTACTTACTGTTAAACCATGTTGTCTTAACTTGGTTATATTTCTGGTAACAGAAGTTTTAGAAAGACCATTGACTTAGTGCACAGAACCTATGGAGATTTTCTGTTTTGCAAAGGGAGTGTGCTGATTCTTTGTGCAAACATTGAATTGCATGAACCAAATGCTCAAGCTAGATTTACATCTCCCAGTAGCCAGCCCCTACTGTGTGAAGATATTCCAGCATGGTTCAGCATGTCATCTTAGGAGGCTTTTTAATTGCTGGCTTACATCTGGGGGAATTTCAGACTCATGGGCTATTCTGGAAACTTCAAGCACTTTGCTTGCATACTTTTAGTATTGTTCATTGTTGGGTTAATCCTGTAAAAATGTTCTCAGATGAATAAAAAGCATTTGTGGCATAGGCTGCAATAAATAGGATTTAATAGATAATTTCTTTTATTTCATCATGAACAACAGTCTAGTACTACTAAATTATATTTTGAACAGTGAAAGCATCCTGAAATCAATCAGTATAGATACATACTCAGTGGTCTATCCTAAGGTCTGAGGAAAACACACTTCCACACTTTCCACATTTTTTCCACCCCATCAGGGGAAAAAAGTGCTTTGAAGAAGAGCAGTTTGAAACAAGAAAAAATTATTTAGAAAAATTACACAGTTTCAAGATAAATTAATCTAGTTTCCATTCATCTAGGTTGCATTACTAGAACAGTGATAATACAGCAGAATTTATGTACATCATGTGGAAAAAATACATTTTTTTATGGATGATATGTTGTTAAAACATCTATATTTGTACTTACTGTTCACACATTAGTGGTGTTATAGGCTCTTGTTGATTTGCTAGGGCTTTTTTCTGTGCTAGATTTAACCTTTTGGAATATCACAGTATTTTCAGAAAACATCTGTTGGTTGTTTTCTTGATATTTTTAATAGGCAGTTGGAGGAGAATTTCATTTTCTGCATAACATTGTTGAGTAACTCTGTGTGCCTCATATGACAATAACTATGAATAGCAAATATAGAAGCATTTTACTTATTTGTGACTGATAATCACTTTTGATTATGCACTTTTGATTTTGATTATTTAATAAAACTGGGAGAGAAAAAAGAAGAATGGACAAATCAATACAAGTAATAAATTCATGGAGATCCTAAAGCTGCGAAAAAATGTATTTGCTCCATCACCCGGGATTTGTCACAGGAGGAAAACAAGAATAATACAATGATATGACTCAATTTGATGCATTTGATTGATGCATTCTTTAGGGAATACTAGAATATCATACTGCTGTTTTTTCTAGTCGATTACACTTGTAAGAAATATGAATTTTACAGTCTGCAGGCAAGACTTGCCAGGTGTCTTAGCACTTCCACTCAAAAATCTGGCCCTACAAAAGCAGTGTGATGGGTTTGTTCCCTGTGGATGTAGTGCCATCTTCAGGTACAAAAAATGAGATTTCCATGGCAGTGGTGCCCAGCTTCTTTTTAACTGAATCTTGAAACCACTTCATGTGGTATCTATTTAGTCAGTGACTTTTCTAAAGCATTTTTAGGTTTATTAAACTGTCAGGAGATACAGCTGTTCAGATGACTTCCCAGAGGATGGGTAATCACTTTCCATCATTGTAGAAACTGTAGGATCATGTGTAACTATGTAAAATGCAGTAGGTGTTAGTTAGATTGGTATAGAAAGATATAGTACCAAAAACATTTTAAATTTTGTCACCATGTCCAGTGCAAAAATTAAGCCTGCTTTTAAATACTGCAGCTCTGCAAATACAGTTGGGTTTCACAAAATGACCTAGCTGTCACAAACACCAAACAGGTATAAGCAAACAGCAGAATGTGAAAAATTATATTGGTCATGCCTATGCATTTTCTTTCTTGTTTATTTTCACAGTCATCTACCTTGTATTTTTGAGCTAGTAGCTATTGCATAAATATCATGCTGGCAGCTTTCCTTAATTAATCAGTGGGAATGGGGGCAAACAGATGAAGGTTTAAATGCCATTAAGCTGTTTGGATAATATGCCCACCAGAAATGTAAATACCTGTGATCTGTGCTATTTTAATCTTTCAGCCCCAAGTACTCCTTCTCCGTTCCCAGTGTCTGTTTTTCCTGAGAAAGAATGATGCCTATGCATCCTTTGATGTCAGCTGCTCAAAGAGTAGGCACTAGAAGCTCATGAGTCACAAGGAGGAAGGACAGTTTTCATTGCACTTCCCTGAAGGGCAGAGAGCAGGAAGCTGGAAAAAGGTCCGGAAATTACCAGTAATTGGCTTACTTCCCTCCCATATTATCTGTGTGATGGGATAGTTTTAGAGCCCTCACTGTTGGACATGACCAAGTCTTTTTTTACATCACCTTCACTCCTTTATCTTCCCTTGTGAGAGATGCAAGGACATTTTTCCTCTTTCCCCAAGCAGCTTCTGAGAAATTGGATAAATGAGAGCTGTCTTAGGCAGTGCAAGGCAAGAGGATAGATACTCAAGCTCTGTGCAGTAGTAGCAGAGGAGGTACACTTCAGTTCATGTTCCTAATGGATCACTTCAATAATAAAGCAGAATGTTAGGCATGGTGTGTGGATGGTTAAGGGCAGTCCATGCAGAGACTCCGTCCAGGGTACCAGCAACAATACAGCAGTATTGACCAGTGTGTGGTCTAAGACAGTATGCCTTTGCTTTTCAGCATGAGAAAGTAACTCAGAAGGAAGGGTATGTTAATTCCATGAATGTTCTTCTTCTAGTTCTGGGACTAGGTCAGGTAGAGCTAACACAGCTTGGTTTTCAGGGAACTGCATTGCCCCACATGGGCATTGTCAGTGCAAATTTCTCTCAGACACATGGAGAGTGCACTCCTCTCTCTCTCTGTTAGCTAGGAGGTACTTGATGTCAAATAATTGGTCAGTGAACAAAAAAGTAAGAGCACTCCCCTTGTTCTGCTGTTTGCATAATTTGCCCCTATTTTGGGTTCGCTACCATTACTCACCATGGTATTATTCAAGGGCTTTCCATGATGTTAGGGTTTTTTTCATGTGAAAACAAAGATTTTCTCAAACACTTAGTGTTTGATTAGTCTGACCATGCCCCAGGAAAGCCGAGACCCTTGTGCTCAAGCAGTCTGCCAGCATCCCCTGCTATGGGGACCCTTCACAGAGTCTTCTGCTAGATCAGAGTGCAGTTCAACTGATTTGCTCAGGGTCACATGCCAAAAGAGAGACCTCCTCCTGTGTCTCCACACCTTTACCCACTGCCATTGACTGCTGGCTCCCTTGAAGAACCCACATTAACAGTTTGTAGACAACACTCTTTATTCATTTTAAAAAATAGTGAGAAGTCAAGATTTTAGGATTGCTGGTGATAGTATCTGACTGTAAAAATGTATTCAAAGCAATATACAGACAAGCTCTAATCCCCACTGAGAGCTAGCTTGAGATAATCATTCAGCATGCATGGAGTACACTTCTTGCCCCATAGGTGTCCGTATGGGGAGAGAGGGGTCCGTAGGGGGAGAAGAGAGGATCAGCCTGCCAACTAATCCCAGAAGTCGTGATGGAGTCTTCTCCCCTTTCTTAACACTTCTTTACGTTTATGCAAAGCCTGAGTGACATTAGTCATACATCTTACTCAGTGAGGGGTGGTCATGCCTTGGAGGTGGATAACATCAGTGTAGTATCTGAGATAACCTCGGGATGGGGATATGTGTCAATCCAAGGAGCGTAATTTTGCCACTGTTGCTGATTCAACAGCAGGACATCTTCCTTTATCTCCCTTGGCTTCCAGCTGCTGTGTGGATTATCAACTAATAAGTACCAACGAGTACTGTCCTCTGCAAGGGTTTCAACAGAGCCTGGTTGCAGTGTCTCCACTCCACTCCACTCCACTCCACTCCACTCCACTCCAC
Organism: Machaerirhynchus nigripectus; assembly: GCA_013397975.1. Lineage (NCBI taxonomy): Eukaryota > Metazoa > Chordata > Aves > Passeriformes > Dicruridae > Machaerirhynchus > Machaerirhynchus nigripectus. The sequence continues at coordinate 252,768 of VZRQ01003532.1, read as the reverse complement.
TCCACTCCACTCCACTCCACTCTCCTCTCCATTTAGCCCCCCCTAGATTATACTGTGTGTGGAAAGTTGGGTGTGCTGACTGTGTTCCATCCAGGGAGTAGCAACCATACTTCCCCCTATATTTTCCATACTGTTATCTTTAATTTTACCTCTAGTCTTTTTCCCACAATCTCATTTTTCGGCAACTGAACCCTCTCAGAGTCAAAATTGTAGTTAACAGTTTTGCATCCAAAAAGGGAAGAGAGGCTTGTTAGGTGTGTTGAACATGTATCATTCTATCATTAGCAATGGTGACATAATTAATACCTTTCCCTGCTCTTAGATGATTTTGCCACCACTTCAGACATGACTCTTGATAGTTTGATTTAAGCCATTAGCTCTTCACTCAAGAGCCGAGTTCTCTACTTCTTAGTCATGGGTGTTCCTTGCTCTGAAACCTTTGTTATGATTCATACATAATGATGCATGTCCTGAAGAATCTTTTCAATAATTTCTTCCAAAATGAATGCTTTGGGCCACAACTGGGCAAGGCAGAGGAATTTGATCATACATTTCCAGATCACAAATGAACAGCAGCTGCCAGTGATTGATCAACATCACTACCCATGCAATACATCAAACTGATTATTCCACTTATGTACCCCTACTTGATTCCTTTGATTAGTCCAGAAATCTTCACACCCTGACTCAAAAGAGTTTTGTCCTTTAGGATGGTATTCTGGCCCATATTGTGTTGGTAGGTTAACTGAGAACCTTAACATTCCTAGGAAGAGAGTAACAACAAAACTTCTTGTTCGAAAAATAGGGGAATGGATAAGGAAGCCCCGAACGGATATTTTATTAAGATCATCAGTTCAGTTCACAAATCTCTTTGCTGTTGTCAGAATAAAATTTCCCATATTCCAGTGAAATGTAAAATGGTGTTGAAAGCTTGGTTTGGATTTTCAGCTGAAGAATCTTTTTATTTTTCCTATTAAAACATTTAAATTCCAGCAGTCAAACTAAATGCCAAAGGCCATTTCACATGTTTATAGAAAACAGTAAGTCAGAGTTATACCACCAAAATAGGCAAAGGATATTTTAAGAAAAGAGCATGTGAAATTTAAACAGCGAAAGAAGTGTCAAGAAAACAGCTCACAAACAGAAAATAGATACTTAGAATAAAAGCTTCAGGTATAATTCTTGCAAAACTTAATTGCTATTTAAAGTTTACTGATATTTCTCTCTGGAACAGGTTCTGTTTCTTATTACACAAATTAAAGTAGGAACAGAGAATTTATTTTAAAAGACAACAATTCTGGAAGAATATAAGTTTATAAAATCAGTTGCCTTTCAGAATTCTTTCTTCTTTTAAAGAAATTTAAAAATTCAGAATAAACTGCAGGGCAAAGCAGACTGTGTAATTTGAATAAAAAGGTCGTTTCCTAAATTTTGTCATGGAAAATAAAACTTAGCTTCCTGAAAAAATAAAATCACATGAAATAATATTGTTAGACTATATGAAGGCAAGAGGTGACTGGTTTTCTCCTACTTAGATAGGAATGGATACTCAGAAATTATGTGGACTTTGTAGTAGATCAGGATACCAAATTCCAGATTTAAATGGGACATCAAGAAAGATTAGACCAGGTTCACCAATGGTTCGTGTGATTTTGTTTTCTCAACAATGCCTGAGAATTTGGCCTTCCAGTCTTCTACTGACTGTAATTAGATAAACAAAATTACATTGAGATCATAGCAGAAGATTTGTGATTGTGATTGCAGAACAAAGAATAAGCTGAGATTTCTGTGAGATGAATTATATGATACTGATCAATTGTTCTCTAATTGAAATCAGTGTGAGGCCAGAAATCACTCTTAAGAACAAGGAGCAAATTCCAGAGAAGTAATTTTGCACATGAATCTACAAAAGACTAGGCTGGAATTTGCAAACCTAGGAGTCCCAAATGAGACTCCTAGATAGTCAATATTTTTCAAATAAATGGTCTGATTTTTAAAATTGTTTCCTATTGTATGACTCACACTAACTTCTGTGAGTCAAGCACTTGTAATAAGATGCCAGTATCTTGGATTAGGGGCCTCAGTTGTGTTAAGTCCTAAGTACTCTTTCTGAATGCTGTCATTCACATGAATAACAGAATTTCTGTTGCGAGGGAACTATATATGTTTTTATGACGAACATCAGCATAATTAAGACAATCTCTAGAAATGTTAACTATGCAACATTTTTTAAAAATTGTACCTCAGTCTTAAGGATGCTCAATTTTAAAATCTTTTTCTCTGTTGAAGTTATTGTCTTACCAGATTTGTTTCAATTTTACTGCAAATTACATAGGTTTCCTTTAAACACTGGTGGTTCTCACTGGCTTCTCTTGTTTGAAAGAGAAATACTGCTGTCACTGTGTTGAACTACATGAGAAGTAATTGACCTCCAAGGCCAATGTGACTTAAATGGGATTATTCTTGCTTACTCTGTAAACATATCGAGGATCTGTTTAAAAGAACAGAGAACTACAGAAGATACCAGTAAACTTAGCTGATCAAACCTTGAAAACAGCCAAGAGACTTCTGCTTGAATTACTAAGGACTTAAAGGAATTTTGCCTAATGTAGAAGCATGGTACTGGAGAACTGTTCTCATTCTACATTGCTACTCTATATTTTTCGTTTAACTCCAAAGGATGAATTAATAGAAGCTATTTGATAGGCTCAGCTAATTTTTTGGTTTTCAGAAAGGTCTTTCTTTTCCTCTATCCCAACAGGCTGAAGAAGAGAGAGATGATATGGAGAGAGTCAAGCTGGATAATAAAAGAATTCTTTTCAACCTGTTGCCGGCCCATGTTGCACAGCACTTTCTTATGTCTAATCCAAGAAATATGGTAAACCAAGATAAAATTTAAATATATGCTTTATGAATGTGTCCCTGTGTTGGTTGGGTCACCTTCCACCTGTGTCTTCAAGAAAGACTTGAAAAAAGCTTTGCTCATGTAAAAATGGTAGTTTTGTAAGAACTTCTGTTCAATAATTAGTTTGAGATTATTTCTTTTGCTGTATGGTCCTTCTCTGGAGAATTTTAATGAAATTTAGGATGAGGAACATTGTCATTCAACATCAATGTAACCAAGTACCTGCATGTAAATCACTTTTTCTTTAGTTTTCCAATCAATGTAGGATATTGGGATTTACCACAGTATTGCGTGAGCTCAGTTTCGCTCTGAAAGCTGAAGTGTGCAAACTGCTAGACACTTCTGTATTAAGTACTCTAGTTCTGGAGAGTATGCTACCATTACCAAAGCATCGATTTAGAGTTAAAACCAGAGAATTGTACATACTCAAAGAAGACACAGATTAAAATAAAAGGCTGCAGTGACTGAATAAATTGGTGCAGGAAGGCTGTACAAGAGTCCTTTTGGTCATCTGAAAACCGACAGCACTGGAGTAGCTGTAATGTCCTTGATACAGCTCTTGGGAATGTGGGTCAAAGTATTTGAACCACAGTTGAGTGATTTTGCTTTCTTGGAGCCTTCCAAATTTTTTAGCAGAAACCTTACAATACAGATCAGCATTATATTATATAGGACTCCAAAACACATGGAAAGACTTGAAGGAGTGAGGCTGGTTTTGTACCGCAGGACAAAATTGGTCCATCTCCTATTTTGCTTATAAAACAAAATGAGAACATTATTTTTCTCATACAAGAGAAGTTCTAGTAAGTTCTCTTAAAACTTTCTCCAAATTTTGGCTCACTGCTTCTATGTCTAAACAGAAAAAAAAACCTAAATTGTTTTAAATGGGTTTAATACCTTAGGTGTTAATTTTCTATTGTGGCCTTGAGTGAAGACACCTTTCAACATTATTCTATTAAGTCTGGTTTTCGCTCCAGAAAAACTGATGGCCTTTGTCCTAGCTATTACTTAGCAGTAGAATAGGTATTGTAGTAATGATGTTTAGTTTAGATTAATCTTTGAAAATAAAAATTATATCTGCTTATGAACTACAGGACCTTTATTACCAGTCATATTCACAAGTGGGAGTGATGTTTGCTTCCATCCCCAATTTCAATGATTTCTACATCGAATTGGATGGCAATAATATGGGAGTGGAATGTTTACGCCTGTTAAATGAAATTATTGCTGATTTTGATGAGGTAAGGTCTAAACACTTTGTCTTTTGACCAAATCAGTTCTACCAAATAACTACCAACGATATTATCTGTAGTAAATCATTGTATCTTCAAATGTTTAATAAAACAGTACCTAAAACTGTAAACTTCCTATTTAATCATAGTTGGTGTCCACTTGGCTTCTCCAAAGTGCCAAATTTGTACTTTTAGGCACATGACTCTGACCTAAAATTTCTCTAATATAGGAAGAGTATCAAAATGGAAGTTAATGGCAGTTTTTTTCAATGACCTCAAAGTGGGCAACTTAGCAAATATAATATGGTTTAATGAACTTGCACATATTGTCTGATAACTATGGTTGCTTGTCTAAAATATTATGTAATATTTAACAGTTTTATGTTTTAAACAAAGCTAATGGACAAAGAATATTATAAGGACATTGAAAAGATCAAGACAATTGGAAGTACATATATGGCAGCTGTGGGACTCGTACCTACTTCAGGAACTAAGGTAAGAAGATTTTACCCAACAGTCCTATGTGAAGGAACCATTTTCTTTCCATTTCCAGAGGAACATCAGAAACACAACTAATTCTGTGTGATTATTGATAACTTGTATGACTTCTTTACAACATTTTGAATCTGAAATTCAAAGAACAGCTGTAGCCTGTAGCACTTGCTTATGTGGCTTCGCTTGTAATTTCATTGTCTGCAGCTTTGAATTCCCTGCAAATTGGTGTATAAAAGCCTCTAAATCAGAGTGGTAGTGTTTTAAACCTGGTATCTTATACGGCCTTGTAAGATGCAGGGAAAGGGAGACTCTAGGTGTAATGAATTGCTGCAAAACTAGCAAAAGAATATTAAAATGCAATTTTTACATTTTTTTTAATATTGAAATCTGGATGTAACCTACAACCAAAATAAACATACTCTCCCAACCCCCATCATGGACAGGAACTTTGCGTTAGGCACAATGCTGCACTGTACCTGGTCCCTCCAAATCAGCTCTCCTTTGTCTCTACCATTAGCATTCTATTTACCGCTTCAATTACTCAGCAATAAAAAAAGTCAAAGTCATTTCAAACCCACTAACTCTGGGACACAGTTCTTCTGTATCCTCATTACTACCCCTGAGTGTTATTCTTACCTTACATTACTGTCTTGGGACAGAGATTTCCTAGATTTCCAAGCAGCATCTGGAAAGTCAGAAAACCCTGTGGGCATTATATTAAATGTACTGTATACAGAATACTATGCACGTTATTAATTACACTAATAAAACTAAATAATGAAAAATTTATAAAATTAATAATATAAGAATAGAATGAAAATTAAAACAATCCATTCACCTCATCTGCCCAGAGTTTCCAGACACGTCTCCCTTGTTCTGGTATGTATGAACATATGTTGTAGACATATGTTGAATACATTAGTCCATATGATTTAGCATTGCAAAATAACACAAAATTAGAAGGCAAAAGCAAAAAAGGCCAGAAGATGCCCTGTGGACTCTTTAGCAACAATTATCCCTGCTAAGTAAATAAAAAACAAGACCACATTGAAATCAATGGTTAGAATCATGTTGGAATATATCACTTAACTAACCTTCTGGTCTGAAATATATTTCCAGCTTATGCCTTCCTTTGTATCACTCCTAGAAATCTATATATTACCAAAAAAACGATATTTTTAAAAATCTGTTTATCCTGAAATGTTTGACTCATGCATCCTGAGACAGGCAAAAAACATTGATCTTTCAAATTTTTTCAGTGTGTGATCTGAGGCAAACCAGCAATGGCACACTTTTGTGTCTTCTATAAATGCTCTTTGAACTATAATCCTCTAAACAAATGTGTTATTGGGTAACTTTGGCAGCATACGTTCCTAAACCTAAATACGTTTGTCTCTTGTATTTTATAGTTGTTGAGTGAAGGGTCAGCTGAGTTAGTCCAGTACTGAAGATACTATTCTGAGCTTGTGATAGTAATGTATTTTAAATCACTGCAGAAGATCTTGTACAGTACTCTGTCTTCCTTTTAAATCTTGGGGCAAATTTTGATCTTTTCTGTACATGTAGAATTTATTTAAAATTATGTATTCCAGAAAGAAAGATCTTATATGAAAAAGACAATAATTCTTACTTTAACTTAGGGTTTCAGTGATTCAATCTTCTGTGATTTCTCCCTACTGTTCATGTGATGAAAATGAATAGAAATTAGTCACACTCTCTTGCTAGTTTTCCAATAGTTCTTCAGCATACACCTATATATTAGAAGTCTGATAATCTTGGCTGACCTGTCATGCACAGACAATCACTGCCATCTTCACATGGTCCCTGGGCTGTCCTATGGAGTCATATGTGTCCATGGGGAGCCATAAGACACTCAAGTACCTCTGGTCTGCCCTCTGCCAGGAGTCTCCCAGCTTCAGCAGAAAATCTGGCACTGTACTTGATTGTGAATCACTAATTTCATACTAGGAGTTGGACATTAACAGAAAGCAGTGGATGGGGTTAGTTGTGCTCTTAACTGAGAATATTTATACACTTAAGGGCCCAGTACCCTGATGAAGTTAAATATTTAAATCCCGTATTTTACTAGACTCTTGTGTCTGCATCTTGACTTCATCTGGTGACTACAGTAAATGCACATTGCCTCTATCACAGTGACTTTGCTGTGACGCTCTGGGCAGTCTTTCCAGTAACTACTCTGATGTTTAAATAAGTAATTGCTTGCCAGTTGTATCACCAGGGCAGCACACAAACCAAGATCTTTGTAGATCTTTTGCACAATGTAAATTCATTTTGTCTGTATTTCACCAGGATCCTGACTTCACCAGGGTCCTAACTTTGTGGTGTTCTTCAGTGCAGGTTCAAAAGAGTTTGCCCTAATCCTATTGAGAGGCATCTGTCACCTGCAGCGCACTCAGGAATTGTCACCAGGCCTTTCTCCTGCAACCCTGAAAGGCATTGCAGGAAAACAGAGCATTTGTCAGACAGCAAAGAAATGGAAGATAGGAAACATAAAGAAGATTAGAAATCAGATAAAGCTATGCACTACTCCCTCCCTGTTCCAGAAATGGAATATTTTTTCCTTCTCTGTTGGAAATGTGTCCATCAGCCCTTTAAGCTTAATTCTTGTTCTTCCTTTGTTTTGGTGTTTCTGGAAAAGAGTAGAGCTAGCTAGTTCACATTGCAAGAAGCAGAATGTCAGACATCCAGGCAGGTAAATAAAAACAACCTTCCCAAAAATTGGGACTGGCGCAAGGATGCCTTTCATAATTTTTTGTAAATTTCCCAGCCACATGAAGCAACCCGTTCAAACTGAGGTGAATAAAGCCAATAGCATCCTGTTTCTCAGGTTTTTCAGCCACTGTTAAGCACTGCATTTATAAAATCTCACTATCATGGCAAAAACTCAGCAAGCTTTCATCTCATGCCAGCTTGCACAGTCCTGTTGTGTAACACCCTGCTGAAGTTGCCACTGACCCTGCATTTCTTTCACCATATCCTACCTTTAGCCCACTTTCACTTTGCAAATTTGTTCAAAAATTCATATTTCTTATTCAAATAAGAGCCGTACATAAGAGCAGTCATACTGAGTTGAGTCAAAGGTTTATTCTAGTAACCTGCCTTTAACTAACCAAAGTTAGATCCTGGGGGGAGGGCATGAGTTACAGAACAAATATGTAAACCTCTCTTTTCCACTTTCTTATAATATGCTGCTTTTCACTACTTTGTAGCAAATATTTCTTTCATGATCTTAAGAATTATGTTGGAATCTTGCTAAGTTTGGGAATCCACAATGTCCTCTGAAAATTAGTTGCACAGTTCAATTCGACTGAAGTTGTAAAAATTATTTTCTCATGTTTGGGGTTTTATTTGCAAGTTAATACTTCAGCATTTCATTTGGTCCCTTTTGGGCTTTTTGCTTTAGTTCATTTAGATACATTTGATAACAACTCCCTTCAATTTGCCTCGAAAGGAAGAACATAGGGGTGTTCTGCATTGCACAGGATTAAACCTAACAGGAATTTTGTCAATGGGAACAGCATGCACCCCATGGGAGCTGGGAGCTAGCAAAAGCCCCAAAGGGAGAAGAGGGCAGAAACTATAGTTAATAATAATCCCCAGGCAAAACAGTTTTGTAAGAAAGCAGGTTATATTCCCTGCCACACTCAAAACAAACATCTGCAGCTCTCTAGCAACAGAACCACTTTACCACGGGAACTTTGCTTTCCGTTCTTCCCAGAAATCAGAAGGAGAGAGAGAAGAAAAAAATAGCAGAAAAAAAGAATGCATGTGCTGTATCTACCATCGAAAGTTTCCTTTCACAAACAGAAAAATTGGTTAAGCCATCTGTTTGAGCTTCTCATTATTTTTCACTTTGGTATTCAACCTGCATCTCAGTACCATACAAATCTAATGTGCAACACTGTTTTGTTTCTAGGCTAAAAAATCAATTTATTCCCATCTGAGTACACTGGCAGATTTTGCAATAGAGATGTTTGACGTTCTCGATGAAATCAACTATCAGTCTTATAATGACTTTGTCCTACGAGTTGGTAAGTCACGTTTCTACAACTATCACACAAGCAGAAGATTGTTTTTCATTGGTTTTTCCTGTTCTGTCAACATAGGATTACATGTCCTGCACTCATGATTAAAACTGAAAATTCTCCATTAGTGAGAGAGTCACATCCATGTAGAAGGTCAGCAGTCTGGATGGTGTGCATTAGTATTAAGAATTGTAATTGCCTCCAATTCCAGTGTGTTTACTTAATATATGCACCCCTAAAAGGAAACTGCACCATTAATTTTATACAATATTATGAGTGTACCCAGTCTTGTGGCTTACACTGTTTTGCATTGCTAAGCTGCTGAAAACTGGGTCTTACTGTATTAAGTTGAATCTGCAAAAGCTTTGTTGGCATTAAAAGTGCAATGGGAGCTTTTTTTTGATGTCAAATCACCTTAACCAGTCCTGTTTTCTCCAACAAATCAAATCCTCTGGTCTGCACAACACAACCCTTTCCATGCAATCCTTTGCATGTTATTACATGTCTTACCACTCAGAGTCCTTTCTCTCAGCCTTCTTCGAGACCAAGTTCCCTGCTTCCCTTTCTCCATGTATCCTGCTCCTCTCCAGTGGTACTTCCACTGCTGTTCTCATTTTATTGCATATTCTAACACTGATAGTTTTATCCAGCTTCTTTCTCTGTATATTTTCATGGCTGACTTGTGAGAATGAGCTGGACAAGGGGAAAACTGAGGTTTCTAGCAGTGGAAGATTGAGAAAGACCAAAGACATCAAAGGCAACAATAGGAGAGTTATACATCTTTGACCTCCCATACATCCTAATAATTATAAACCCCAAATTCTCTTTGAACTCTGTTATAACTTGTCTTTCCAGGTTTACAAAGGATCAAATATCTAACCCTCATTCTTCTGCATAAATTGCTTAGGAAAGTCCTTGCACAGAATCTCGTGGAGGGTTTAGTATCTGCAGCTCTTCAGGGCACTCAGAAGGAACATCCTCTTTTATCTTCCAAACAAGGTGTTGAAATCAGTCAGAAATGTAGAACTGAGCTCTGCAGTTCCCAAAAAAATATTTTTGAGCCATTTTCAGATACTTTTGTCTTCTTCCAGTGTCTCCGGGATCTGAGTTGTCTAGTTAACAACCAACCTGACACACTTCCCTTACCCCAATCCTTGTGTATTCCAGGCCATTATTTCTGTTCCACTTGGAAAACCTTCATTAAAAGGCTTTATATGTGCAACTGCAGTGGAAGTTGTAGGAAACAATTAAAGATCTTTAACCGTTTGTCCAATTTTCACCTAAACTTTGCACTACCACTGCTTTTCTTCTTTTCTTTAAACAAACAAAATCCACAGAAGAAACAAATTTTTATGTTTTCTATCATATTGCATTTCCAGTAAGATAGCTCAAGGAATGTCTTTGTTGTGTTTGTAAGCCTTTTACAAATGCAGAATTCCATTTGGCATCAATTTAATCACAGAATCATAGAATATGCTGAGAGATCATGGAATATGTAAGGGACCCATCAGGATCACCAAGCCAGACTCCTGGCCCTGCATGGGACAGCCCAAGAGTCACACCATGTGCCTGAGAGCATTGTCCAAATGCTACTTTAATTCTGTCAGGCTTGTTGCTGTGACCATTTTCCTGGAGAGTGTGCTCCAGTGCTCAGTCACCTTTGGGAGAAAAACCTTTTTCTGACATCTAACCTAAACCTCCCCTTACTCGGCTTTGTGACGTTAACATACATTACCCTATTACAAAAAAAAATTTCTAAGACACTTGTGTCAAATCTGTTTTGCAGGATTCATGTTTCGCTTGGATAATATGCTGTAGTGAAAACCAAACTCATTGCTTATTTTTAGGTATTAATGTTGGGCCTGTAGTGGCGGGAGTCATTGGAGCCAGAAGACCACAGTATGATATCTGGGGGAACACTGTGAATGTTGCCAGCCGGATGGATAGTACTGGAGTGCAGGGAAAGATTCAGGTCAGTGCATTCTAAGACAATTTTGCAAACTCTACATACCTCCTGTTTTATATGTGGTTACATTTTCAAGAACACTTAGAAAACGCAGCCTAACTTTGTTCTTATGGGGATGGGAACACTCTCCAGATTACTCACCATCAGAGGTATAGTTTTCCATCTTATACTTCACTCCTTAGATACAATGAAATCCTCAAATAAATCATTTCCCATCAGAAAAAAACAAGAGTTCTCTGCTTCGTTGCACACATTTGGAGGCAAGCCTGTGTAGGCTGACACTGCCAGTCTTTGTGCTGTAGAAATTTTGCCTAAATAGGACCTACAAGGAAAGGATCTATGCCCATTTGCCTCTTACTACATTTTAGGTAGCTCTAAAAACTGCTTGGATACTTTAGATTGGAGAGGCAATGCAGACAGAGAACATTGTTGTTTTACTAGGGCTTGACTAGAACCGATGGTGTTCCTCTCAAAAACTCAATGAACACTTGCAGTCATTTATCTGGAATACTTGTCTAATCTCCAGGGATCAAAAGGTCTTCTGCAACAAATTAACATCACTGGAACTGATCCAGTTTACAATTTGGTTATATATTTCTGTTGGATGGAGCTTAATCTGTCTGTGTATTTATTTACCTGAAGACTAGAAATTCTGCTTCTCAGATTCCAGTTTGATCAGTGATCTTTACTTCCTAAAGAAAATTCTAAGTGAGCCTGAGAGCAGCTGTAGGTTCTAATCCAGTCTGCTTATGCTTATTTCATGACAAAGCAGTAAAATGGAGAGGGGTGAGCAATTACATGAACAGAAAAAAGTAACAGGTTTGTTTGTTTTTTTCTTGTCTTCAGGTGACAGAAGAAGTTCAGCGGATATTAAAAAGGTGCAGTTACGAATTCGTGTGCAGGGGTAAAGTCAGTGTAAAGGGAAAAGGTGAAATGTTGACCTATTTCTTGGAAGGAAAGGCTGATGGAAATAATTCCCAAACACGGTCTTTAAACTTAGAGAGGAAAATGTACCCTTATGGGAGAGCAAACATTCAAACAAAACTGGGCACCAGCTGTCCATCGGTGTCCTCAGTTGCTAGCTTTACTGTAAAACCTGGGCTTGGAGCAGGTCAAGCATCTGCCACTCACACAAACCAAACACTGCATTATCTTCCTTCTGTGCCAGCTGTGAAGGAGGCATAGAACAAAGGAGATATGGTTGTGCCATTTGCAGTGAACTTGGAGAGCAATGGTTGCCTGAATTTTTACTTAGAAGTCAGAGGTCATAGGCCATGGCATTAACCAAGGACCACTACAACCCAACCAAAGAGAACTTGGGGACTGTGTAATGAACTCTTGGGATGGAACATATAAGGGCTAGCAATTCTGTTATGAAAAGTCAAAACGGGGTTTTCTGGAAATGAGGAATATTTTCTTGGCATTTTTAAACAGTAAATGAAAAAGATTAGATAAATGTGAAAGCAATTATTTATGTGTGTGTGTATATATATGTTTTAATCTATATATGCACATATACAAACAGTTCTGTGTAGACTTAATAGAGATTTATAGAGATTAAAATAAAAATGTGTATTTATTTACACATCCACCTGCAGTAACATAGCAAAGAGATTTCTCTTTCTGTCATAGCCAGAATTGTTGGCCTGGGATTAGCAAAGCTGCATTTAACCATGAAATGTGGGACACCTGGAGACTCTCCAGGGCTACAGCAAGACTTTGAGAAACCATGCTCCCAGTGCATGAATTAATGCAATGAAAACAGTGTTTATTGTGTTGTCAATGGCAGATTAATGAAGACTGGATTCAGCTAATTACAGAACCCTACATATTTTTTTAAATTTTCCTTGCATGCTCCAAAAACTTCCAAAAACTTTCAATCAAACCATTACACTAGGATATAAAGTAGATAAACCACAGAGCTTAAAGTTTAGGCAGAAGAACAATATATATTCTTTCCATTAAAAAAAACCACAAGAGTGATAGAGCTTAGAATTTGCTGCCTCTTTGTAGGTCATTTGACTCTGTACAAGACAGAGGAGCCACCCTGCAAGCACAGCAATATGCTTATGCAATATAGAAACATTCCTTATGTACAGTGCTGATTTTACTGAGGAGCAGAAGGATGGTATTATTTCAGGCTTTTAGAAATAGCACAAGTCCTTTGGCTCACGTCCAGGATTTACCTTTACCATTCTACATAGCTCAAATAATAGTCCTGTACTGGTGACAAACATGCTGTTGCTAGTTTTGTGACATTTGTATGTTTGCCAACATAGTTTTATATATCAATCAATTTTTAAAGGTATGCCACAGTTCTATTTTATCTTGATTCTATCCAGACTCGCTGTTCAAAGCTGTACATTTATAGAAAGCTATAATTTTGAGAAACAAGCACAGTCAAACTTTGCCAAATGAGGAACACTGATAAATGTGCCAGGAGAGCAAGGCCTGCTCTTAATCTGCATAAAAAGGAATGTATTTTGGCTGCTTTTTTTTCTTTATGGCAGCCCACATCATATTGTTTATGGTTTCATCCTGAAATGATGGTCTGGATGTGAAATGTGGAGTGCAGCTCCATACTCGAGGTGGGAGCAGTTGAAGGTCAACCTGCTGAGGGACATGTACTCCATGGAACTGTGCCATACTGTCCTGATGGGGATTCACAGGCTAACTAACCTCACTGCTTTCCAAAAGAGAAGCAAAACTTTACATTGTCTAAAAACATGCAAAATTTCCTTTTAACAAGCAAAACAATCTGCCCCCCCCAAAAAAAAAACCAAGATCAAAAACTAACAACAAAAAAAAGTCAAAAAAGACAAAAAAACCACCAAAAACAACCCACAAAACTAAAACCCCACTCCAGAATGCAGAAGTTGTACAGATTGTACAATAGAAAACTTTCATGTACTAGATGTCACATTTCCCTTCGCTGGGCCTATTTTTTTAGAGATTTCAGTGGAAAGAAAAAGAAGGTTCTGAGAGATTCCCCTCTAATCAGCTTTTGCTTTGGAGCAGTAATTTTTTGTGTTAAAAGTATATGACAGCATTATGTCAGCAGATGCAAATGGCTAAAGAAATATTGCAGCAATTTCTGTTCTCCACATCAGGATACTGTGGGACTCCAGTGTTTTCCAGCAGAGTTCTAAATTAATTTTTGTGTACCCTGTCTCCTAGGTGCTTCACTACAAAGCTGGGAAAGTTAGTCTTATGATAAAAGTGACACTAAAAACCTGAGAACTGCTTCCTAATTGTACTGTACCGGGTATATGCAGCCTGACTGAGCTGAAAAGTCACTGCATTTCTTTATCTCCCTAAGAGTTACCCAGTTCACAGCTATTCTTCTAGAATAATTTCTTTCTGCTTTTGAGGCAGTCAAATAGTTTAAAAAATATATATGTAGAGAATACAGATTTAAAAGAACAAGTATTTACATAACTAAACTGAGTAAGTGGTATTCATGTGAAGCACACTGCATAGTTATGTTTTCTAGCAGGTTTATAATAAGTAAATCATCATGCGGATAAGTTGAATATTTAACCAAGTTGGAAAGCATTATGTGCAATCACATTAATCACTCAGTTCCATTCTCAAAGAGCACATGCTACACAATTTTTGAATCAGTGAATTTGGTATAATTTCACTGATAATAATAAAACAAAAGCATCTTCAGATCCTAGCAGTAGATCGCTCAAGATATAGGCATCTTGCCATTGTTTCTTTGATCACTAAATGGACAGTGAGCACAAATGAATTGTCCCCTCTGCTGATAATTTTTGTGACTGTTCTCCTTCCCAGACCCATTCCCAGCCTGGTAATGTCAGTGGAAGATCATGTAGCAAGGTAAATTCAGATTATTCATGTTAACATTTTAAATTATTAGCAGGTGCTAATTAAGTACAATTGGTCCAAAGATTTTCAAAGCCTGATCCTCTTTTCCAACAGCCAAATAAGGCATGTGACTTTTGTATGAATGTTTTCTATGTTGAATGGAAAGGACCAGACAGGCACAGTCCATCATCAGCTTCTCATTCTGCACTTTTGGAGGAGGTCTCTGCCTCCCAGAACAGGTTGAGTGGTATATTTGGAGTTAGTTTCCAGACTTTAAGTCATAGATCCATAGAATGCTTTGGGTTGGAAGGGACCTTAAAGATCATCTAATTCCAACCCTGTTGCCGTAGGCAGGGACACCTTCCAATAGACCCGGTTAACATCACTCTCATTAAACTCATTATCATTAACATCATTATCCTATCATTAATGGGTTTTGTGTTTTTGTTGTGGTTGTTGTTGCTGGCTTTACTGTGGGGAAAAATATATATTACTTTGTAGTCCTGGACTGAACAGTATAAATTTATGAAGAGAGTTCAGCTAAGGCACAAATTAGTCAAATATCATGTAAAAATGATAGGCAGGATTCAGCAGCCATTTCAACAGTGAAAGCTGAATGCCCACTGAAATGACCATATAATAAAGTTGTTCTCTTTATGCTTTCCCTCCCTATTCATACAGTTTTTCCCCATTTTCCTGTTCTGTCTACATTTGTTTAATTTCAGCTCTTGTGTGACAGCTTTAAATGACATATTTAATCTCTCAGCTCTTCTGCATTCTTTGACATGTTCAGTAAGTTTTATATATGGAAAGAGGGGGAAATATACATGGAAGTAATACTTCTGAAAACCTCATAAATGCACATTTTCTGCCAAATTAGAGAAGATTGTAATCAATACGATGATATGTGGCCCACTCCAATATCCCTGAAAATCATCAGAAGAATTTCCTTGGATTTCTGTGGGATTTGTGTTGTGTCCATCTTATTGCATGCAGTTGTATTTCCTGTCTTGCATATATTGATTTTCTGGTCAAGCACTGTAACTTTTGCCTGCGTAACCTCATCAAGGAGTCTGCCCCAAAACAACCAAAAGTCCCTAGTGTTTATCTGAGGATAGTAGCTTGTTGATTTGTGGGCAGAATAGCCTCCTGTAGTTCTGTTCACTGCTTTGTGCAGCTGTTAGCTTGAAACAATTAACAGATACAAGCCCTACAACAAAGTGATGCCATTTTGGCATGTCAGTGTCTGTCAAGAGCAAGCACAATATTTCACATCCGTTTGCATGTTTTCTCTTTCAGATAATATTAATAATTGAAGTCTTTCATTCTTTATATAAGCATATAAGTATCAGAGATCTTTTAGTCTTGGGAGCCAGTTTCTAAGTGTTCCTATACTACCTTTATCTTCAAATGATTTTTTAATTATTCTTCTCTGACGAGATTGCAAACTGGCATTCCATTGAATTACTGGCTAGATATTCCCAAACGTATTCCATTTACATTGACTAGAAAGCTATTTTACCCAGCCTGTAAAATGCATAGTTTTTTGTAGCTGCTTCACACTGTGGCAAGTGACACTCCCTTATCTTCACCAAAAAAACCACAAATTTTCCCTTGCTTTCCTTAGGTGAGTCTGAGAGCCAAAAGTTTCAGCTTGTAAGGGCTGACTCTGCATCCCTTGTGTCCACAAGGCCTGCAGCAATCACCAGTTTAGTATGCTTGAGAAGGTCAGGAGTTGATCTTCTGTAGGCCAAGTACTGCTTTGGGTTGTAGCAGTGTCTCATGTCAATACTGAACTGAATATTTTACAACACTCTAACCAAGAGTAGCTCATGCACCTAAATCTCTTTCATACTTATGCCTGTAATTTATCTGTCAGGCAAAATAAAGTAGCTGAGTGTCGCTGTTCACAGGGAAACAGTGTATGACCTGTGCCATTTCAGTGCTTTGAAGAGTCTGAACACATTACTAAGTAGCGTGAATTATTTTCCTGTGTTGGATTCCTGCTCGTAGCAGAAAGAATGCGTTTTCTTTACATCAGCAAGTCCAGATTCTGTATATGTTCTGCCCAGGCAGGAGGACTATTTAGCCATAATGTTCTTTCAAGTTAGAGTTTTGTATTACAGTGAAAACCAACATTTTTTTAATTTGTGATAAACCTGTATTATAATGCCTTATTTTTAATCTTGTACAGTGTTACAAAACAGAAAACATTGGCCTTTCATGTATTATTCACTTTAAATGATGTATTGTACTATGAAATTTTGTAAATAGTTTTAGCTCGGACAGGTAATTGCATGTACACTTGTATAAAAAAAAAAAGGCAAAAAAGGCACACTTTTAACAGAAATTAATGATTTTTGTAAGAGACATTTTACATGTGCATGGAGATTATATATCCTTTTAAAATGGATGTTTTTGGTTTTCCTTGCAATCTACTGCATGCCATTCATGCCTGACTTCAGTAAAACAAAACAGTAAGTTTTCCTAAGTGTTTTTGACATATCACTTCTGGCACAGTTAAATCACTAGTTGCATGTGCATTCAGCAAATCAAAATATAAACAGCAAATAAAGAAGAAAAATAACTAATGATTGTGATCTGCCAACCTCAATGTTTCAAGGTCCGTAACACAGTATATGAAAAGTGTTATCAACATCTAAGCTGTTTTCATAAGGTACCTTCTGGTCATTAGAAGCAATAAACTACTTTCTGTAATATAAAAAGCAAACCAATATTCTAGTTCAAAATGGTGTGATATCTGACATTCAATGGTTGTTCTCTGATACTGCATTTTATGTAGTACTGTCATCAAGAAGGACCAGGTGTCAAATCCATCTTTGCTGTATGCAGGTGCAACACTATGGAAGGCAAAGAAAGTGAATTTGGCCCATCAGCGTTACCCAGAGTATATTTCTAATGCGATAATAAGTTATTGTATGTGAAAAGTACATAATGCAAATAGGTTGTTTTCCTGGATACATACATAGGTATATACATATGTATGTATATATATATAAAAATTGATTTTGTTGCCTTATTTCTGTCAGATTTTTTGACCTATTTCCAAATAGTTTCTATTGCTAAGCAGAAAGTATTTACCAAAACTATCCGGAGAAAGTTCTTTGGGTTTATCTGGCTTTGAGCCATCTGGGTTCTGTGCTGATTCCATGCTTACAGGGATGCCTCCCTTAGGCATCACAGCCTAACCCACAGCTTGAGACCCATGTCAACTAGTGATATAGGAAAAAGAAATCAATATCCAGTCCTCTAACTGATTTTTCCCATAATGCTGATGAATAAAACTTCAAATTCTGAAGGTATTTTGCACACCTCCTTTTTAAAGTTGTCATATCCATGTCACTACAACTCAGGATTACTTTGCAAATTACTTACATAATTGCTGTTTGATAAATAAGGAGTATTGGAGGAGCAAACACTGAGTCTTGTGGCAAAGGGAAAAGCATATGGACTGTGAATACTTTCTGCTTTGGATAAGGACTTGCATTTTACAATTTGAGCTAGTTTTATAATAGGACTCAGAAATCTGTTAATTCAGTTTTTTAATCAGGTGACTGTAGGATTAACTAAGCAGTACAGCTTCTGCAAGTACTTTTGTCATCCTAAGTTAAGAGGCAGGTTCATACAATATATCCCTGTTGCCTGCATAGAAAACCCACTGCCATGTACTGATGATTGTCTTCATTATAGTAGTTAAGGGTTTCTAACAGTCATAAACTAACTCGTCTCAAATTCAGTGGGTTTTACATCTCAGTGTAGTGTAGTTGTTGTGAATAATGACAATCTGGACACTGCTCCTGCACCGCAACACTGTTTATGATTGGCTTTTCCCAGAACTCTGTATAGGCAATTTTTAGATCATTGTTCCTTTTAATCCCATCTCTCACTGAGTTTTCAGGCCAAATCTAAATCACTAATAAATACATTAATGTAAATAATGGAAAAAGTACATATAAGGGAGTGGCTGCCTGTTGCTCTTTAATTCCATTTCAAAATTCCACAACGCTTGGGTGGCCTGATGTGATTTGCAATCTGATAGGTGCAAGGATAAAAAGAAAGAAAGAAGAAAAAAAATGGACAAATTTAGAAAGAGGACAAAACAACAAGAAAAGAAGCCTGTGAGATAGCAATTGCTGGAAGGAAAAGGTGAAAAGCAAGTACTCTTCTGAAGTCAGTGGTAAAACTCAGTCACATGGGACAAGTCTGGAGTATCTGAGCTGGGAGTACTTAACCAAATTTGTAGTTCAACAAAAATAAGGCTTGTGCTTAATTGCATGGTCAAATCAGTTTCTGAGGTTTTGAGTCAGTTCAAATTCACAAAAATGTTCAAGATCTCCTGGTATTCTGAATTCTGAATACTTTCAGAATTTCAGAAGGAATTATTAGAAATAGTTGGGGGTTGTCACCTTTAATGCCTATTTTTTGATTATGAGGAAGCACCTTGGAATTTGAATTAGCATTAATTCATGGTTAATGTACATAGTGTATGTGCTGAAAGGAAGGACTTGGTTTTGCTTGTGCCTTACTGGATGCTGGAGGATCTACTTCTTTATATTAGGATCCCCATTTTATGCCTTCTGTAGCATCAGACATGACACACCTGCATAAAACTGAAGGAACAAAAAGTTCTGCATCACTGTGAAGATTTTTTATTAATTCCTTTCCTTCTTTGGTTTACTACCAGTACAGCTATGTGGATGCAAGGAGTGCTCCATTTGTTTGTGGAGGGAGGCCATATACAGGTATATGTGGGTCCAAGCTAAAAAAGAATAGGTTTCCTAGAAAGCTCAGCTCAGTGAGCTGAGTTCTGCAGAAAATATTTTCCAATAGTTTGGGGCTCCTTTTAAAAAGCTGGCTGCTCTCCTCTTCAGAACAGGCTTATGTAACACAACTAAAACCATCCAGAACATCTTCTAACTGCACTGTCAGGTTTGTGCTAGATGTAGGTTAGCCTGCCGGTGGTGAAACAGCTAATAGTTCTTGTTGTGGGCTAAAGTGGGGTTTAATTAATATGGTTGTGTGCACTATCATGTCTTACTTTCACGTGCCTGACCTTCTGCTCTAATTCTAGACCTGTCTGTAGTGGCATCAGTTATGAAAACCTTCAGCTGGCACATTGAAGTTACCCAGGTGATTTCTCACGTCTTTTGCTCCTTAGTGCACAAGGGTGCAAAGGTTGTCTGTTCTTACATTTCAAATGTCATTCGAGCAATATATCAAGAATTTTCAGTGAAATGTAAATGAAAATTAATTACCTGTGCCATCAAAATTGCTTCATGATAATTATACTTTTAATTTCCACAGTAGGTAGAGATTTTTCTTCACTTAGAATTCCTGCTTTTTTTGCAGTGACATTACTAGGGCTCCATAAGGAAGAACAAAGAAGAAAAGCGTTTGCATAACTTGCTGCCATTTACAAGTATAATTGTCTGCACAAAAGTGAACTTAGACAAAGCAAACAGAGAATTTCTTTTCTGCATTCAAAGAGCTGGTTATTACAGGGAAGTAGCTTTGAAAAATATTAGAGAATACAGTAAGAATGAAAGTAATGCTTAATGGTCTAAAAACTAGAATCCAAGAACAGCTAGCATTTTCTAGCATAACTTACTCAATACAGAGAATCTTAGAGCAGTGATATTGTTTAATTATTATATGATTAATATCATATTAGATTTATGATATTATTTATTGAATTTTGAAATTCTGACAGAGGTTAAATTCTGACACACATTTCAGTTTCAAGCAGATTCAGTCAAATTTGACCCATATCTTAAAATCCCTGTCTTTAAAACTTGTGTCGCAAGTAACATTTGTCTGGATTTTATCCTGCTGTTAAGTCCTCGTACTCTCTGCTGTCGGGAGGTTAACTTCTGCCCTGCTGGCATGTGTACATAGGTTCTGCTTGGAAATAAGATGCTAAGCATTTTTCCAATCTGTTAATTGAAAAGATTTAGAAGTGTTCTGTAATTAATGTTCAGCAACCTAAGGTAGGAAGCAAAAGACCACATAGAGCATGTTCTACAAACAAAATTAGTATGCCTACATGATGACACAGTCCATTATAGACTTAGCCATAATTTTAAGCATCCTATAAATATTTTAATGTAATAAATGCCATAGCAATAAGAGGAGATGGAGCTAGACATATGTACCTGCCTCTTAACACCACATAAGTCTTCTTTGGATGCAAAAATACGACCTACAGCTCATAAAATACTGCTTCTTCAGAAACTGGTACCCCTTCTACCCTTAACTCACCTTCAGTTGTTCAGTGCAGTCATATTTTTGTTGAGGTGTTTACTGTCCATTCAGGCCTGCTTTACCATCTCCTTCTGTAGGTCCTCTGTCACATGGTTGTCAAGCTTCATTTTTGAAAAGAAAATATATTTTCAAAAAGTTGATTTTTCATATAACAGATGTTTGGGGGAAAGAAATACGTTTAACAATCTCATTAGGAAGCAGTACATATGACAGCAAACCTGAAAGGGCACATAAATATACCCTGTGGTGGGCGTGCAGGCACAAGCAGCTGGCAGCAAGCTGGGCAACAAGGCTTCAGCCTGCCATCAGCAAGCAGAGCAGCATCTCCGCTCAAGGGCCCAAAGAAGAGACACAGATAAGCAAAAGTGGTGTAGCCTAATTCATGTTCCCCAGCAGTTTAACAAAAACACGCAAACCCATTTCAAGAGCAGTCGTGTTGTCTGTCTGGATACCACTCTTTGCTAAAATATTAGAGAGAGGAAAGACACAGACTTGGAGTATTATAAGACTGGTTGAATTGAAACATTCAGTAAGAAGACTGTGCAAGAGGAGTCTTATCAGCTACTTAATCTGCAGACATTTGCAGCAAATTCTGCATTGCTTCTGAACTAAGTTGAATATTTGCTTAGACTTTGTGGAAAAAAGAGTTATTTGCATCAGGTAGACATATGGGAAAACCAAATGCTCTGTATTTATTGACATAAAAGTTTTCAGTAGAACTTCTAGTCTTGTTTACTGCCGAGTAAAATTAATGAAAATATTAACTTCAACAATTATTGAATTTTTAGATTATCCCTTATTCTAGTGTCTATTCCTCTGCCATGTCAAATGGGGTGTCACCAGTGACTTCAAAGGGACTGGGAGGAGGCCTACTATATCACAATAGAAACATCTACATAGGTAAAATGAAGAGTCCTAACTTTCAGGAGTGAACTAGCAAGTCAAGATGTCATTATTCCAACTGCTATAGCCCACTGAACCTATAAATAATCTTTTTATCTTTATAGCTATACACTATATATATATATATATGTATATACATAGTACAATACAATAACTTAACACTGGGTAACTTCTAATGATAGATTTTCATTAATAATACGGGTCTATTTTTATGTAAATATATTATTGTAGAGTATCTTCCAGTCTTTTTCAGGATTGTTAAATTGAGAAGAGCAATTGAATATTTGTCCTATTTTTATGTTAAAAAGTGAATGGACTGAAATGTTAAATGTGAATGTAAATTTCTTATTGCAACTTTTATACTGAGTGTTTGCACTATTATAATTTCTGGAATCTAATTAAAAAATAAAAGAAAAAAATTGCTTGAATAAACAATTGTTTGAGATTGTTGTTTTGGTTTTGGTTTGGCTTTTTGGGGGGGAGGTTGTTTGGCAATTTTTTTGTTTGCTTTTTAAATCAAGTTGCATTCATTATTATATACCAAGCAGCCTCTCAGAGGGTCCAGCTACAGCTTCTCAGTTTTCAGGCTGTGAACATGCCTCTAGAAATGCTACAATTATGCTTTCAGAATTGCTTTGAACTAAAGAATCTCATGGGAACAATTCAGCTCCCTTGTGAGTCTCACTGATTTTCTGCATTGACCACAGTGTAAGCCACCTTGGGCCAAATGTACCATTCACTGTGCAAGCCGAGGAAAGTAAACATGCAATGACCAGCAAAATACCAGCCCCACAGACCAGAAGATGGTGAAGGGAAGCTTATCTCTCCCTTTCCACAAGGCAGAAATTGGTCAGTGTGGGCCAAGTGTAGATTTTGTAGGCAGATTATGTTGAAGATATAGAGCCAACGTGAGTGCAAAATTGTATAGGTTAACTTAAAATTGATTTAAAAACTGATAAAGTTTTATCAAGTAACATGCCTCCAAGAGAGTCGCTAAGCTTGGGTAGTTCAAAGTAATTTGATTGTACCACTTGAAAATGACAGCAGACTCCCATCTGGCCAGCTCAGAGCAGAAGCAGAGGTGCTCAGGTGCCTCATTCCTGTCCATGAAGATATGTCCTAAGATAACTTGGAAATGCAGGGTCCCCTGTGAGGTATAACAGCCTGGGCTCAGATCCAAGGGGTTTTAATCCAAATGCTAGAAAAAGTCTCCCCAGCTGTTTTTCTTGCAGGTTAGAGAACACACCGTGAGTTGTACAGAATTACAGTGTTGGCAGGGAGTGTGATGGAACTGTTCTTGGTTTGCCCTTACATTAGTGAGAAGTGTTTGAGGCCTTATGTAGCCATTTTTTGCCTTGTCCTTCCCTTCTGAAAGACAATGTGCCAGACCTTCCTAAGTGTAAATCAGAATGACTCCAGTAAAGCCAAAAGGACACAAATAAACTGAAATTCTGTCCTTCACCTTTCATTGTGCCTATTCTGCCACACTGGTTTTTCTAAGGCTTTCTCTTAGTACTAAAATTTGTAACCCTTCCAGTGTTGTTTTGGGGAATTTTATGTACATAAATACACACAGAGCTATTTATACTTGTGTATAAAATATGTACAGTCGCAGACACATATGTTAACAAGATAGTGTGTGTTCTGGATTAATGATTCGGGTTATTACTTGGAAACATTTTTCTGCCATGCCCCATTACACAGTCGAATCACTTCAGAGAAATATGAGAATTCATTTTGCTTAAAGAATGAGGCAGTATCAGCATTAGATTGCTTATATCCTCTGGTAACACTTTCAGACATGAGGAATTCCAGACAGCATTTCCATAGCATAAACCACCCAGGACTGAAACTGAGGTTCTTGTCCAAAAATGTTATCAGAGGATGTTGTCAATTTCAAACAGGCAGAAGGGGAGAAAAGAAAATGAGAACATTGTGTACATTGTCCATTGTGTACCTTGGTGCATTGCCATTGTATGTATGTCAAAGTCTTCCAGTTTTGCAGCCATTCCCTAGAGCAATGGGTCACCTAATGCCGTTTCTGCTGGCAGAACATGATGTTCAATGGAAGGAAAAAATTATACAGGTATCAAATCGTGGACTATATTCTTGTTTGGACGATTCTCATTTGGGCCATTATGATGGAAAAAAAGAGTCATAGCTGTAAAGTGAGCCACGAAATAGAGATTGATTGTGACATTTTTGGCTGTCATGAAACCCTCTAAACTGTCAAGAGAGCATTTAATGATGGGGATCTTGAGGTATAGTCAGGCTCCTTAGGAGTCCTGGTCTGATCCTAAATATCCAGTCTTGTGCAGATTATTTCTGCTGTCAACCTCAGCAGTAGTTTGCATAGATTGCCAGGCTCAAAGCTCAGAGAATAGTAACTGTTTTTTAATATTACATTAATATGAGTCTCACAGGTTTACACTGTTCCTATATTTATAATCAGACATTGATTAACTGTTATTATATTTAGCCATTGAGAGCTAGAAAGGAAGAAGCTAGGATGAAGAAGTAGTCATGATTATCATTATTATTTACCTTTCCATTTACAAGGCACACTCTGAAGATGCCAATGATGGCTTTCATAGAGGCAGTGTAACATATAAATTACTACACCATCACAGATGAAGCAGATAAGCTTCCCTATCAGAAGTGCTCTGCTTCTCTAAGTCAGTGGGACTCTGATTAATTAATTAGCTTTCCTTCAACTTAGACCACCTGGGGATTCATCTGCACAATTCTAATGCAACAAAAAAGAGCCATTTATATTCACCTGGCCTTACTTCTGCACAGGACTACACTCAGTCTGGCCATGCTGCTGCACTGCACAAACACAGCACTTTTAGTTTATTATTGGATGTAATAAAGTAAAACAAATCCATCATTTTCTGGCTGCTGAGAGATTTGAAGCTAGACATTTGTTTGGCATTGGCCAGATTGGGCTCATACTATTGCCAAAGGTCATGAAAGCAGCACTGACTGTTTTCCCCCAAACTCTATAGTTACTCTGTATGTTTATTGAACTTTGGCAATACTGCTATGTGCTCCTCAGCAGCTCTGCCAACATAATTAAAAAGGAGCAGTTGTATCAGAAAAGACACAGCAAGTTACTGAGGAAAGGTCCCAGTTGAACATTAACTCAGATTGACTTGTGGGGTGCAGAAACACGTAGACTGTGTATAGGACACCGACTAGTGAATAAACAACATGCAGACAGAACATTGTGGCATTCTGGTAAGACAAGAGTGGATAAGCATATAATGAAGAGGAATCATTGACGCAATTACAAAGGCAGTGGTAACGCACTGATTTTATCAAGGTCAATGACCTCTGCTGCTATTAAAGTATACCTGAGTTCTTACTACTGAGGTAATTAGATTTTTTTGAAGTCAAATATTGATCCTCCAGACTTCTATATAAAAAAGCTAATTTTTCTCGATTTGACATCCCCCACAATGGTTTTAGACTTGCTACTTGTGTATTATAACCTTGTTTAACAAAGAGAGACAACAATTTTTAATGCTTTAAGTTTTCATAATTTATGAATTAATATTGTAGCATCTTTATATGTGTACAAATTAATCTTCCTTTCACATAGACACCAAGCACTGTATCTGAGGGCAGAGCTGGTCTAAACTGAAGGAGGATGTGGGACTGAACTTGCCTACAAGGTGTAAAAGTATGTTCCTTAAGGAACTTGTTTCTTCAGTCCTACTATTACATTGAAGCAGGAAAAAAAATTTGCCGTTAGAATACTACTTCCAATTGCCTGCAATTGGTGGACCTCAGTGAAAAATTTATAACACCAACACCCATATTAAAAGCTTTTAAGACTATTTGAAATGCATCGGAGACAAAGAGCCAAATC
Source organism: Machaerirhynchus nigripectus (assembly GCA_013397975.1). Classification (NCBI taxonomy): domain Eukaryota; kingdom Metazoa; phylum Chordata; class Aves; order Passeriformes; family Dicruridae; genus Machaerirhynchus; species Machaerirhynchus nigripectus. The sequence goes on along the minus strand of VZRQ01003532.1, from coordinate 227,234 downwards.
TCATTGTTCCTCAAACTCTTACTGAAATTAATCATATGGAAGATGATTTAGACTTTTAAATAAGGGTTTGACTTTCTGAGCAGCCATGAAACCCAGGAAGTATATCAAGATCGTGGTTTTAAATGCACAAAATTGGATTTGTTGTCCAGTTGGACAGGTCTAGTCATAGCAGTCATAAGCTAAACCTGTAGAAATACATAACCTGAAGCACACATCATGACTCAGTGTATTGCTAGTTCAAAGCCATTTTTTTTTCTGGCAGGTTATGAACTCGCTAAACCTATTTATCCAGGATTCCCTAAAGCCTTACTCTCAGGCTCTTTATGAGGTGCTCCTATGATCAGATTGGAGTGAAAATTATGCCATACATAGGTCTGTTCCCGGACACTATAGACAAAGACACTGATCTTGCCTCTGGCCAGAAAAAAAGTCATTGCCACACTGAAAAATGGGAACCTCCAACACTTGCAAAGGTACCACTCCCACATTACCACCATAAATAACACGTGAAGAAAGTCTTCCAAAAGGCAAAAAACTTAAAATTGCTGAAGAGCAAGATTGTAAATAATGCTTTTCAGGCACTGATAAGTTTCTTTCACAGACTACAAAGGATTCATATTGTCCTTAGTTTCTGAAGGTTTCAGCAAAGATTTTGCTTGTGAAGGGGCTGGAAGACATGCTAGCTGAGGACACTGGTTTTGTCTAGTTTGGAGAGGAGGCTGAGGGGTGATCTCACTGCTCCCTACAGCTTCCTGAGGAGGGGAAGGAGAGAGGGAGGTGCCAATCTCTTCTCCCTGGTAACCAGTGCCAGGGCCTGTGGGAATGGCTCAAAGCCACATTCATTGGGGAAGGTTTAGACTGGACATTAGGAAGCATTTCTTCACCAAGAAGGTGGTCATACATTGGAAAAGACTTCCTGGAGAGGTGGTTTACACCCTTTACCCATCAGCATTTAAGAGTCATTCAGACAATACCCTTACTTACATCCTTTAGCTTTTGGTCAGTCTGAAATGTCAGGCAATTGGACTGGATGAACATTAACAGTCCCTTCCAACTGAAATATTCTATTCCTTTCTATTCTAATCTGTTCTTTTCTATTCTACTCTACTCTAAAGTGTCTTCCAAGCACATATATAAAATGCCTGTCCCCACTGTTTACCCTATCACAAAACTCAGGATTCTCAGTGATGCCCAGACTGAGAATTCATTCGTAATTCCCACTGAAATAAATGGAAATAGTGCTGAGGTGCTTTCAAAAAGTTCCACTGGCTTTCTTTCTGCAGCTGTATGCTGCAGATTAAGTCCACAGAATCTGTTGCAGTGTTTCCATTTCAATGTCTGGCTGCCCACGGAGCTTACTGGGACAGAATCGCTTTTCCATTTGCCCACTGTACCATAATGCTTTCCAGTCCCAAAGGAGGCACTATTCTGCAGAGGTTAGCTCATGATGAGGCTCCCTGCTCATTTTAGACTTCACATTAACAAATAAAATGTTTTACTCCTATTTTCACTAAGGAGCTCAGTCTGATCAGCAGTCTTAGAGCACTCCTGGTTGACTTGCCTATATACAAAACTCAGACACAGGAAGAATAGTTTACGTGAATTTGAATCAGATCTGTGTTTTTATGGAGTTTCATCCATAAACAACTTTTAATTTGGGCCCAAATCACTAAGGAAACAATTTAATTTTGTTTCTTTTTTTTTTTTTCCTCTTTTTTTGCCCACTCCTTTTATCTTTCTTCTAATTTATTCTTTCTACATGAGTCTAAATTTAGGAAAGCATTTTCACATTTGTGTCCCTCTCTTAATTTCTTCTTTTCACTCTCCTTTTGCTCCTAATACACCTTTCTATGCTTCCTCTGGCTCTTTCTTCTTCCTTCTAATGCTTTGAACAAGGGTCATCCCACCACGGGTCATCAGACAGAGTATAATGCTGAGCTATACTTACCAGCTCCTATTTTTAATTATGTAATTCTTTGTGGAATCACCCTCTATGCCTAAAAACATCAGACAAGTTGCAAGAGCAGGGAGAGGGCCTCTTAACGTTCTGCCCAGGAAAGACTGCACCTAGCTCTTGGAGAGCACCTAGCTTGGAGACTTATGCAAGATTTGTGACGTCACAAACCTGAATTACATATCCAATTCAAGAAAATATGTTAGGGAAGCATATGAGCTAAGGATTGGTTCAGAATGCAAGTTCTCTTCAGGAGAACTGTTTGGTGACATCCTCAGAGTGAAAAATGAAGAAATTTAAAGAGCAGCAATTGAAGAATTGCAGTGTCTCAAACCACAAGACAAAGGGAGAAAGGTGTCCATTTTTGTCCCTGTATGCATATTATTCCTTAGTAAACTGAAAAATAATTCCAGTTCTGCCCTTTTCCAGATGAAGCCTTCTCAAAATTCCATGTCTTTGAAGTGAATTCAGGTATTTGAACTGGAACAAAAGGGCTGAAATTTGAACAAAACACTGTGTTGTTATTGTATTCCCCACTTTTGTTGGTTTTGGAAGTAAAAATTTTAAGAATTAATGTTTCATTTAAGGGAATGCAGTAACCTATGTAGGTTTTGTAGTTTTGGAACAAATTTAGAAAGAATATCAAATTATCTCCTAAAATGAGGTCAACAAAAGAATCTTTCAAGATATAAACCTAAAGCAGTGGGAGGTTGGATATAATATATATGGAGATATATAATAACATTGCTAGAATTGAGTGCCATCTTGCATTATGCAACAAGTGAGAGTAATGAGTGTAAATACAGGCCAAAAGGCTGTATCCAAACCTTTGAAGTTATTGCTCAAAATATCAAGTAGGCAATGCTAAGGATTAAGACGATGATTCCAAGGAATGTAATTTAGTGAAGCAATTATTCATAATGAATAGTTCTATGTGCAGGAAACAGTATGTGTCATTCTTTGAAAGATGCAAGAAGCTTTCAAGGTGTCACTCAAGTCAGAGTTTGGGTGTTTCCTGTTCAGATATAGAACATGGCTACAGATACACTGAGAGCAAAGCAATATCATCACTGCAGATGTTCTGCTGAGCTCTGATTCTTACATTAATTTTGGACTCTTTTCTGTCGTGTCTCTGCACAGTTATGTCTTTCCTATTCTCTATAACATCCTGCCACCACTTGATAAATAGATGAATCTGTAGGACATAAGACAAACATTATTAACAGCAAGAACAATTTGAAAACCTCCTAATTTGTATCTTGAGAATATTTAGCAAGGTTCTAGAAAAAACAGCAAGTAAAGGCTTTTTTGAAAAGGGGAAGGTTGTTTTTTAAGAGTTTTGCAGAAAAGGCCATGGAAGGTAGACATAAAGATGATGAAGCTACAGACAGCACTTGCAGACTGTGAGATATCATGGAAAAGGTAAGGGTAAGCACGGCAAGGAGTGCCAAGCAGCAGCTGGGAGGCAAAGCCATGAATTTTTGAAGGGGTCCAGTGAAATTATGTCAGTTTTCTCAGCACCCCAGAAAGCTTCTCATGCAGGTTCATGCTGCTCAGTGTTGTTTGTGTCACTGCCTTGCTGGGAGAGGTGATATTATGTCCCACAATACAGTAGGACAGCACAAACATTGCGACACCATGTCAAGACATCATTCTGTGCTCTGTGCTATATAAGGAACTGGCTTGCCAGGCCCTGCAAGGCACAGTATGGCTGACCTGGTGGGTTTGGTCACCAAGCCACAAGGTATGAAAACTAACTACAAATACTCAAAAAGAGGTAAAAGTTGGTCTATGTTTATAAAGGACTGAGATTTTTTTTTTTTTTTTTGCCCAGCCACAAGTATCTCAAAATAGTTTTTGTTTAATTCTCAAAATATTCCTGTAGGAACTTCCCCTGGGAGTTCAGAAAATAAATAGCTTATCCTGGACAGACTATTTATTTCCAAAATGTTTGCTTATGCAATCCATGTGATTGTAATATGCCTCCATTTCTCAAGCTCTCTTTCAGCTCCTTAGGGGCGCATAACTTAAGCCTAGCAACTTTACCCATATACTGACAGACTGCTACTTCTAAATATTGAACTAGTAGCTCCAATTCTCTATTCATAGTGCAACTATTAATGTGGCAAGAGAGAGTGGTTTACGATTAGGTTTGAAATGTCCAGACTCCCTGGAACCAAAAGTTCAGATTCCTGCGAGATCAGTGCTTTGCCCCTCTGTGTGCGCTAGATGCACTCTACAACCCCAGGTGATCCCCATAGAGCCCTGAAATTAGGTCTGTCTGATCAGCTTAAAGGTCCACAGGTCATGCTTTTTCAAAAGGGGCTACCCCAATATTTGTGCACATGCTCCCTCACACCTGTTCTTGCTCTACAGCATTGTGATAACAGCTGTTTACTATCAGCTACCACAGAGCTGACCTGCAATTCAGCAGGACTGGTGTAGTCCAGCTGCTTTTCTGTTGATAAAACTTACAGTCCTCCACCTAAAGCATACCATTTCAGACCAACAGAATTCTAATCTAAGAGCTGATAGTTTGAAAACACATGCTTCAAGATAAAATGCTGTCATTAGCTGTTAGCGGCAAACACCATGAAGTTCACACTGAAATTTAAAGTTTTTCAGTTTATTCTCACTTTCTATTTTCCTAAAATAAGATCTTTTTCATGGCAGATTTAACATTAATTTCCCATTTATTTTTTGAGCAAGGAAAACAGTGAGAAAATAAAATCAGGATGGCTATATACTTCATCAACATACATCTGTCTTGCAGCAGATCCTCAATGTGCCTTAAGCAGCCATGTGAGGCCAATTAACCACTAGAGTGTTTTTGTGATTGAAATAGGCAGCAAACAGCAGAGATTAAATAGCAATGAACATAATACATAGATAAAATGGTTAGCCCATTTTCCTATGATTAATTAATCCTAGATTTCTATTTATTTATTTAGTTAGTTAGAAGCACTGGTAATACTCCCAAAAAATGCTAAATGTGTTAATTAGGGAGTGTCTGCAACACAGGATGGCCAGGGTGAACAGGTCTATAAGAAGGGAAGTAGCAGCTGAAGCAAGATTACTTAAAAGAGGAAGGAAGCAAGATCTCAGAACCTGGTAGGTAAGCCTGCTGTATTTTGTCAAATTTCCTGAAAAATGCATTCTCTGTGGTAACTTTGATATTTTCAAATAATTTATATTTCTCTGTTGTTTTTAGACTTCTCTCCTTTATCTATAGTGGTGTTAGACCAGAAAAAATCTGTTGCTTATATATATTTATCTTTCTAAAGCATAGAGAAATGTGAAAGAAAAAAAAATCATTGTTTTCCACAAAAGCTTTGGTTGAAAACGTGTGTTAAAAACCAATTTAAATAAGAATTAGCTTTTAATTGACCATTCAATGATGAAGGGGAAGGCTTTAAAATATATAGTTGAGGATAGGTTTGGGGGAGGAGTGATGGCTGCAAACTCCTTGTTCCCTTTCTAAGCTCAATCATGTAAGCTTCTATGATAAAGACTAAAAGAAGTCAATCCGTCTAAACAAGAAAGGGAAAAGGCAGCGTCTGTAGACTGACTGCTGCTTATGTGTCAAGCTAGCACTGCGAAGAATTGAGAGAATAAATGGGTATCTAAATAAAAACTATTATGGAGTACTCCTCCCTCTTTCTAAAGAGAAAAAAACCCAAACACCTGACTTCTGCTATATTGAAGAGTCAGTGCTCTATCTCTTACTGCCTTTGTGTTTAGAAACACAAAGTGGATTTGAAACTCCACTGGAAAACTTACACACTACACAGGTGCAAAACACTGACAAGGAATGGAGAACTAATGCCTTTCATTTCAGAAAATACACCTCCCTGTCTTCTTGTGCCCTGCTTCATTGTAGTCCTGTTGTCTTGCCCCTCCGAGGCCTTGATCTATATACAGCTCAGAATATGGGGCAATCAACCTGCATGAAATATCCAAACTGCCTCATGAAAGCAAAGACGTCAGCAGCTACTAGAAGTACTTAACTCCTCACCTAATTGAGATGTTTATCTTAAATATATCTTAAATTGGATGTCTTAACCTGGGCTTTTCTGCCCAAGAAGTAGTAAGTGTGAGAAGTAGTGTTTCTTTTTGTTGGGGATTTGCAAATGGATAGGGATAATGCTACTAGCAAAAGCAACCTTGCCATTGTAAATTCAGTTGAAAATAGACTTGCACAGAACATATTTTTTTTTAGAATAAAAGCTTAGGATCAGCTGAAGTAAGACAAATGTCAAGTAAATAGGAGGGAATTAGAAGTTTGTGAGCCCCCTTTCAAGGCATTAAGGGAAATAAAATGGTAATTTGACTAAGAGATGATTGGTGAATCCAGAATTTCTCTCCCCATCTCTTTAGAGCACTTGATTTTTTGCTATGCTATGGTAGTTCCTCTTCCATCTAAAAGTTTTCAGCTACATAGAGTTGAACAGTTAGCAGCTGAAACCCCAAAAATATATTGTTTATGTACTTGGAAGGAGAAAACATGATCTTAATGATGTTGCAGTTAATCAAAGATCTTTAAAAATTCTAGCATACTTGGAACTCTACATGCAGAAGGCTGGGAGAGGAGTAAGCATTGGATGTGTGACCAGCTGTGTTCTCATATTCTGTTTTCAACATGGCTCTTCCAAATGCTTGAACACTGATCTACATAAAGGATAAATTCCATTTAAAGACAGAATGTAGACATGAAAATAGGAACACTTTGGATTTGATTTAGTAGCTTGCTGCTAAAAATCAGCTTGCATTGCATCTCTCACACTGTGAACAATGACACAATCTTCTTATTTTCTTAAGGCAGTAAGAAACATGTCAGAGGAAGATGATTCTTTTCTGAATGTTAGAAGATCTCTGAAAAAGAAAATGGTGAAACACAGCACCCCAGTGGACTCAATTCTTTCAAGAACAATTCCATCTCTTACAGATCTGACAAATCAGTCAAATGAGGACCAAGATGCCACAAAGAGGGTTTATGGATCTCCGATGCCAAAACCAAACCTAAGTAGATCATTCTCTCAAGTATCATCAGTCCGTATTGATGCATACTTCCCTCATATGTCCCCAAAAAGGCTTTCAACAGCATTTGATTTGCAAGAACTAAATAAAGAGAAAAGCCAAAGCTCTCGGCTTGTATTTTCTAGAAAGAGACTTTCCACTGTGTTGGCTTCTGATGAATCAAATCAAGAGCCAGCTTACAAGGTTGTCCCAAACACAGAAACTCAAGCTACCACCGGAGTATCTGTGGCTGCTGCAGTAGCTCCCAAGAGTGGACCTTCATGGCTTGTTTCTGGAATACCGGGGATAAAAGATCCCCAGATAGCAAAATCCAGAAAGAAGAAAACTGATAAAGCTCTTCAGGTAAAGGCTTTCATTTAGTTATGCAATAGCTAAATTACACAAACTTCTACCAGTGCTGTATATATACAGATCTTTCTAGTAAAGAGGGAATAGTTTACTAATAGAACATGTCCACAACTTTAGCAGTAAGGACATCTGTTTATGAATTGGGTCATAATCTGGTAGACTCTGTGATACCATTCCTAATCCCAGATGGAATGCCATGCAAACCTCCAATCTAGCATTTTTTTCAGCTTGTGAGCGGGTATGACTCATTGTGTTCCCTAGTGGGAAAGTATATTTTTTTAACTATATCTTTATTTAGAAGATATTTAAGAATAGGAAGGAATCAGTAACTTAAATTCTAAAATTTCTTAATGTTAGCAAGTCAGCTCAAACTGGAGAAACAAGTTATCTACTCCTTTCTCTGTTTAATCCAAATTGTAATGCTTTATAAAAAGAATACCTGTCATTGCAAATGGGATCTTGTGAGCAGTCCTTTTGACTGATGTAGGGTTTCCTGGGGAAAGCTTAGATTAATAGAAGATCTGAAGGTGTTGGTTGTCTATGGAGCACAAGAACTCGGTTTTCTGAGACTTTAATTATTAGCAAAGGGCCTGTGGAAAGCCCATAGAAAGGACAGGAAGGCAGCAGAGTTAGACTCTGAAGGTCATTATGTCAGTGTGAAGCCATCAAATTCTGTTCTAGTTTGGTTTTTCCTCTGTACCATATTGTTCTTGAGTGTGTTAAAAATTCAAGAAAACTTGCCAGCTTCGAGAGTAAAAGCTTCTTTGCTTAAAACAAATGGAAAATTTCAGCCAAAATTGAGCTGGGTCATAAGTCCTTTGTGTATGTTGTTTGTTTTTGAAAGCAGGTGGCATCTGAATGGATTAGGTTGATTAAATAATATTTTCTTTTCTATAATAGAGAAAGAAAGAAAGAGAATGGCTGCTTCGTCAACTTACAAACATTGAGGAGGCAACTAAACATGAACTGACAATTGAAGAAGCTTGACTGGGCTACCTGTGGGATAAGTGCTGTCACATCCATCATGTGGGAATGGCTAGTTCCAATAAGTCACAATCTTCATTAAAGTGCCTGTTAGACTTCCTCTTTCCTTCCAAAATGTTTTTTTCTGTCGTTCGTTTTGTCATTCTTTCCTCTTAAATCTAGGAGAAGTCAGGTATTAATTAAGAAGAGTCAATGTTAATTTATAATGGCTGAAAGGCCTAGAACAAGGAAGGGAGGAAAATCTTTCTGTAAGAATTACTCTTCATCCTGCTACAGCTCCTCCTGCCCACAATCTTTTGTGTCGCATTCAAGTCTTATGGGGTTGCTGATGTTTCTTAAGTGACAAAGTCCTAGTGGCCACATAGAGTGAAATCCTGGTTAGCCAAAAGAGAATCTCTTCAGGGTAATCAAAGCTGATGCAATCTGGAATGTTTTTGCCGCTACCTGGTGAGATGAGGAAATACTGAGAGGCACCAACGAGGGATTCCATTCTTTAGAGATTACTAATTAATGACAGCTTATTTGGGAGTTTTGGTTCAAAATCAATTTGTCCCAGCCTTAGATTGTAAATGCAACTCACTGGTATATTTGAGATACTTAATCCTTGGCTGTGTGTTTTAAGTGAGTATGGGTTTTCTGTTTGTTTGGTTTTTTTCCTCTGGAGCTGCTGCATGGATGTAAAGAAGGGTGTCTTGCCTGACAGCTGTATTGTCAAAATGGTAATTTAGCTCAAAGGAACTTTCTGAAGCATCAGTCAAGAATTTATGCAAAAGGCACAATATTCATGTTAGCTCCTACTGCTGTCTGTTATTTAATCTTTAGATGAAACAGGCAGAGTTAATCACTTCTAAGTGATCTGTGGAGTGTCAGCAGCAGGAATCCACAACAGATTTACCACCTACATACACATATTTCTGCACTTGTGTGGCTCTAGCATGTGCACTTTCCTGACTTATCCTGGTTTTGCAGCTGTTCCAGGCACTAATTACCCCAAAGGGAAGAGGTCGCATCCAAAAGAAGCTGCCATTTAAGAATGGAGGCAAGAGACACTTTTGCATTTCCTTCCCACATGCTGTAACTTATAATATCTCACATCCAAGGTGGCAGAGAAGGAAAAGTGTGTCCCATGCCAACATTGAGGCAGGCCGATCAATAGCATCTGTGTTACACTCCAAAATGTAAGAGTGGAGTTGTGGTTTTACAACCTCTCTAAGGATTTAAAAGGAATTAGTATGTTTTTGCTAATGATTCTTGAAGTGAAATTCTTCAGAATTTCTGAGGAGAACAGCCTTATCCTCAGACCTGGCTTTCTATGTAGCCAGACAGTGGGGCAATGCTGTCCTTCAGGTCATGAGCCAAGTCACACTCACTTGGTTTCATGTTTAGTTAATGTTCTGGAATTTGTTTGTGTGTGTTACCCAGGCTGCTTGTCTGGCCTCCACAGGTTCCTCTGGCAACCAGAGAGCTCCTGGCTGGTGTAGATCCCAAGCTGCTTTTGAGATAAAATAGGCATGGTTGCAGATGTGCTGCTATTCCCCTTGAGCCTGCAGGCATTTCGTCAGTATCTGTGATTTGTGCCAGGGGCTGAACTAAGATCAGGCAAGTGCAAGGTTAGCGTAAAACCCTCCTCTACCCCTGGGACAAGCACAAATTAGTCTGGCTGCGTGACCCAATGCTCAATCCAAATGACCCAGTTCTTCCTCTTGTTTATTTGTACCTTCCCAGATAGTCAGTTCCAGTTGTTCCTTCTTCAGTCTTCTCATCCTAGTCTCAGGAAGTCTTGATACTGCTTCTGCTTTCCTTTCTTACCGTTGCCTCTCAAAGTCAGTCTTGGCTCCTGCCCATCCTGTTTCTTGGTCTTCAAATGTCTTCATCTAATGTCTTCTCCAATTCGGTCTCTAATTGTTTCCTTCCTTATAAGACACAGAGGTCTTTTGCCTTTAGAGTCTGGTCTTCATTGCTGGATTCCTTGCCCATCTGATACCCTCTAATATTCGACACTGGTCTTCTGCCAAAACTCAGATTCTGTTGTCATACTCCAAAGTGCCTTTGTCTACTTAGGTTGATGCCCTCCATGATGCTAGGCCAAGTGGAAAGGCCAAGTTCCAGACCTTAGGAGGCCAGGGGTGTAGTTGCTGAAAAATTCCTTCTAAGGCCCTGCTTTGGGCTATATTAAATGCAAAAGGAATCCAGGAAATAGGTCTACTTAACATCTAAGACATCTTTGGCTTCATTCCAAGTGCAATGCAAAACTTCTGAAATTCAGAGCACGGTAAAGGATGGAAAGGTTTTTCAGGGAGCAACCCTGTCAGGTTCATGGAACTAGTTGGTGCCGATAAAATCCTGAAGACTTTCCTCAGTGGAGGAAAATAGACTGTACTGAGTGGTAACACAGAACTGACTTTGGGTCTTTCCAAGTTTTCAAGCTATATCAGGCAGACAGATGCAAAAAATCAAGGGGTCTCATGATTTTGGAAACTACTTCTATTTTCGCTCTAGAATGTTTAAATACAAAAGACTATATAGCATTTATTTTGGAATAATTTAGGTGTTAATGAGTTTGCAAAAGTTATAAAACTGCTTATAGTATTTCATGAGAATATCAATACAATCCACTGGTTCTTCAGGGGTTTTCCAACGTGTGTCTTGACATTCTACATCCACAGTATCAACAGTTAATTGCATGTAACAATTCCAAGGGACTTCAACCAGGCCTATATAGTACAGACCTTAGTGAAAGGTGCTCCCAGAGAAAGGTTTGTGTCTAATTTATAAAATCAGGATGTTAGAAAATGTGAAACTACATGTATCAAATTGCACATAAGAAACTATGCTATTACTATACTTCACATGTAAGTATATCCATAGGGCAAAAATAAATTTTAAAAAAACACCACAAAAAAACTAGTATTTTTTTTGTTTACAGAGTTTGAACTTCCTTTCATTTCTCCAGTAGACTCACAAGTCTACTGAAGTTAAGTTCTTAAGCTTAAGTGATACAGCTATTTTTCTGTCATACTATGTATGTATACTTCAAAAGCAATAAGCTTTGCGAGGAGCAATAGTAGTATGCAGTTTCACTCGTTTAATGTTCATCCTCTAGTGGCAACAATGGCAAATTACTATTTGGTTAGTGCTTCTCTTCATGCACAAAGTTCCTTTATAAATATTTATATTACAATATCAGAGTGCAAAAAAAAAAAAACAGCAAGGTTCTTAAAGAGAGCTGTAGAGTCCAACACGTCTAAAAAAGAAGTCTTTCTAATTATTGGAGACCTTAAGTATGGATTTCGGGTGCTGAGGCTGAAAAAGGTTAGGGACTACAGACACCAGATCCTTATGAGAAGATATCCCCAAGACATCCTGTTCTGTAAAATAAAAAGCCCTTTTCCTGCATGAATGAATGTGGATCAGAGTTGCAACATGCTCTTGAGCCTTAGTGTTGTTCTGACTTTCAAATGCAATATGAACATATTTGTAAGTTCAGAACAGCCTTCCCATTAAGAGTGTTCCTTTAGGGCAGTATTTTTCCTTTTGGAGTGAAGCTGTGACCTTGACCTATGGAACTGTTTTCAGTACACATGTCCCTATATAGATATTACACAACCTACCTGCTGACGGTGACTAAGCATGATGTTGGATGGAGAAGAACGAAAACATTACCAAGAACAGAGGGAAGAGACAGAAATGTCTTCACCCTGGACTTATGAGCTCAGCCTTGTTCCCACTGAAGCAATGGTAATACTCCTGTTGACAGAGCTGGGAGTGCTTGGCCCAGCTGCAGTGCTTCTGTAGGAGGCCAGTTTGAAGAGAAAAAATGTTAGCACATATATTTAACATATTTCAGATTTATGTACAGACAAATGGAAACTAAGTCCTTCCTTTTCTGACCACAGCTGAACAATTTTAGAATAACTAGGAAAAGTGGAAAACTTTTAAAGAAAAACAATTTTTTTTTCCTCTAAGTTACAACATCATTACATTCCTGCTATGGACAAAATCCTGAGTAATAAATCACACAACAGTGTCCCTGACCTGTACTTGGTTGTGTTTTGTTCTATAAGACACACAAGCACAAAAGTCTGCCTTACTCCATCAGTTGGTGCACTCCACCATGCCTATTAAAATAGCTCACTCCTCAACATTTCCAACTTACTAGAAAAAAATGAACAAACACTGAGCCTAGCAGCACCTAGAAAAGTTAGACCAGTTGAAGCAATTGGGTAACATTTTCAAATGTTACGAAAAATTTGAACTAGGCACAGCTCTTACTACCTCCTTTAGGATGTAGACCTGAGCTGCCCACCCTCACCCAGCCCAAACCTTGCTCAGGCTTTGTACTACTATGTAGGTACCTAATGCTCCTATGCAATAAATAGTGCTTAACAGTGCAGTCAGTCCCATTAGGCATGCAAATCCTATAGAGCTTGACAGCTGCCAGTCTCCTGGGTCTACTCATACATGTGGCTTCACAGCACTCATAGCAGACCCACCCCTCCAACATGTACATGTGCATGGAGAAGCATAGCAGACAGCAGTGAGATTAGAGTTATATCTATCTGATTTTAGTTCCAGCAGCCCACAGTATAAAACTCTGGGAAGTACAGACTGCATTTCAAATCCCCTTCTCATCTGAGACAGGAGCTTGAAACCAAATGTCCTAGCTCACAAGGCAGTAACCAAGTCTCTAGGCTTACCATGAAGTCAGTGCTTTTAAGTGTTACCTGTCAAAGCAGTTCCACTTTGCCTAAGTGTTTATTGAAAATAAGATTGGACTTGCATCATTGTTCTGTCACTCACTGTCCTGCATCTGTAGTTTTTTATTTTTTGGTGGATTTGTGGGGTTTTTTCCTCTTTTTCTTCATTTTTATAGCAGAAATGGAAAGAAGAAAGGTGAAAAATATCCTTCATATCTTTTCTGCTTCTTTCTGTTGCTGCCATTTTGATCCCTTTTGTTGTTCTCTACCTCATACTTTTGGCCTTTCTTTGCTCTACATGTCCTACTATAACTGTCTTCTGCACTCAGCTCTTCATATCATTGCAGGTTTGTCCCTTGTACTGACCTTCTTCTACAACCAGATACCATAATCCTCCTAAAGCTTACATCTTCTAAAGAGGAGGTGCCAGCAATGATAGGGCAAAATAAATATCTCACACCTCTAAGATAGGAAAAGGAAGATTCTCTTCCTAGAAATTGAATAATTCAATTTTATAGTATGGAAAGCTGATGTGAATTCAAACATAGGAAAGGAAGTATGTGCAGGATTGCTGACAAATTTACTCGGAAAGGAACTGGATCCAAAAATAGCACTTGCAAGATGCCCAGGTAAAATGGGTTTCAAAGTATACTTCCCAGCCAAGAGAGCACAAGCAATTCATTCCATCATACGGCATGCACTTAAATCAAATTGGTTTTGCGTGAGAGTATTCATACAGAGGTCATGGATGCTTTAGCGTTTGTTACTCCTCTCAAAGAAAAAAAATCACACAAAACCCCAAAACCCACACAAACCATAGTTCAGCAACAGCAAGAAGCTTTGCCACCATGAGAGGGAAGACATCGCAATTAGATGGAAGGCTTGCAATTGCAATCAAAAAATTTATTTACAACACATGGTAATGTGGATATGTGTTATAATTATAACTGTGCTAGAAGGAAAAAAGAAGGAGTGGAACTGGAATGGTGGGAAAAAAAGTGCTGTATGGCATCCTGAATGCCTCTGGGTAGCTGAGAAAAAGTTCACTAAGACTGCAGGCTGGCAATTATACCACAAAGGTTATGATGCAAGCATGCAAATCAACCGTGTATCCTGACCTTTGCTGGTATATTCAGTAGCAGATGGATTTTTTTGGCCACAGCTGGGAGATGATAAAAATTGATTCAGAAAGCAAATCACAGAGCGAATTCCTTGTGTAAGACCAGGAAAATGAAAAGTCTATGAGGATCATATTTGGAGAAGAGATGAATAAGAAAAGCAAAAACACTATAGCAGACTCCTGAAACCTAGAAGGTCTGTTGGCTATTACAGTTTCTCAGAACGCAAAATCAGTGAGTTAAAAAAAAATAAGTCTTGAACTTGATATTTTAAAATATGTCCTTTTTTGCATATACTGAATAAATCTGTAAAACAGGTTTTTTCACAAGATAGATATATTTGAGAAAAAAAATAAAATCATAGAGGAAATGTACTATACATGAAAATGTGGAAAAGTACATCAAAAAGAAGGAGCTGCTGAGGGAGATGTTTATTTTTGTTATGTTGACCATAACAAAATGGTCAACCAGTCACTGATTATAATAGCAGCAGCAATAAAAATAAATTTTAAGTCCTACTTTTATAGTCATCCATATAAGCATTTCTACAACAGCTTGATTAATCAGATTTCTCAAGAGAAAAGCTTTTGACACATCTAATAATCCCTCTCTGTGTCTATCTTAGTTTTTACAACTGCTCCATCATCCCCAAGCTATGGGTCACTAGAGGTTTCATTCTTTTCCATGTGACTTTGTTATAGAAGGCATGATGATTTACCAAAGGTAGTTAAATCTTATTTGTAAAGAGAGGCACTCTGCTTTCATCTGTAACAAAATGCTTTAATAGTCTAATCTTGGCTTTTTGCTTTGTTTCATTATACATTAATTAAACTGATTTTTTTTTAATCCAACAACTCTTCATATCTTTGTGTTTGATGGCAGAGATTATTTATACAGTAGGTAGGCAAATATTCATGCGACATTAAATATTAGCTCCAGTGTGATTTTGATATAATAACAAGTTGCAAATTCACATCTCTAGTTGCAAATTCTGTTGTCCTTCAAGGAGCCCTAAAACTGCTGAAAAGTACAGTTAGAAGCTTCAGTTTTCTGTAAAATGCTTGCTGAGGTGTGTTGAGTCAAGAGTAGGTGTCACACAGGGTGACCTGTCTAACTGAGGGTGTTGTCCTGTCCCTGTCTCGGGGATGGAGTTAGAAGAAGAGAACAACACGAAGTTCAAGTCCGGGATGAAAAGCCATAGTCGTCATCATCATCATCCTTTATTAATTAATTAATCTGGCCTTTTATAAGGTGATTCACAAAGAAGGCAGGAGGCCATTGGTCCTTTGACCAGCCACCCCTCAGCATGATTGGCTGAGACTCATTTCAAAATATTTTTCTCAAAGAACCATAACAATGGACTGCAGGTGTTAGATAAAGAACTCGTTTACAAAAACCGTCTCACTGTTTTTCATATTTTACGTGAGAAAGACAGAGCTCTCACAGAATGCTGCAGAAAGCTGGAAAATTTCTCTGCTAAGAGCTTTTTAGCATCCACATTGTCCCACACATTTACTTTGTCTTTATGCTGTTCTCCTTCCTCTTCCCACAGAAAGCAAGATCTGCTCCACTCACACCAAAAAGTTCAGGGTTCCTGTCCCTGTTTGAGACAAAATTCAGAGGAACGTCCAAATCCAAAAAATGTGCTCTCCTAGAAGGCAGGTTACAGCCACCCCTCCCCCACCAGGTTTGGGAAAGAAATATTCCTCGGAGGAAAGGAAAAAACCTGTTTATTTAACAAACACACAGGAAAATAATAACAATGCTAAATAAGAAAACCTCTCACTGTGGAGAGAAACCTGGGAAAATTTTAAAGTCCTTCTGTGGATTTTAAAGAGATTATAAAGTCCTCTCTCCTCCTCTTTGGAGCTGGGTTTTCGGTGTAGGCCCCTCCGGGCCTCCTGGATGATGTTTTGGGGTTGTTGCATAGTTCCAGAAGAAAAGAAGAAGAAACCAAAGTCCCAGGGAAAAGAAAGTTCAACTCTCCATTCCTCTCTTCCGAGAATAAAGAGCCGAGAGATGGGAAAAAGCCAGAAGGTGCTTTCCTCTTCTCTACAGCGAAGCACACAGAGGAGTGTGTATCTGTGTCCATGAACAACTGCTTTGAAAAGTTCATCTGGCTTTTTTTTTCTCTTTCTCTCACACCCAATTTTAAAGGCAGAGAAAGGCACAAGAATCATGCCTGGGGACAGGGCCCAAGATAGTTCCCAAGCAGAGGCTAACTCCTGAGACTTTTTGATCCTCTAGACAGTGTGAACTTCTCTACAGCTCATTGTGGATCCCCTGCAAAGAATTTGAAATTCTAGATGCTTGTAGGTTAAGGCAGCAGTGAGTATGAAAAGCTTTCACATTTGATAACTCTATGTGTTGGTTTTGCACATCCTGGTTTTTGGTAGCGGCGGTGTCACAGAGGTGGCTTCTGTGAGAAGCTGCTAGAAGCTTCCACCATGTCTGGCAAAGCCAATCCCTGATGGCTCTGAAGATGGACATGCTGCTGGCCTAGGCTGAGCCAATTAGAAATGATGGTAACGCCTGTGTGATAACATATTTAAGAAGAAAATCAAAACAAAGTGGGGGCACAGTTTTTTCCAGCTAGAGAAGAGGAGGAGGTGAGAACGTGTGAGGAAAACAACATGGAGACACCGAGGTCAGTGAAGAAGGATGGGGAGGAGGTGCTCCAGGAGCAGGAGCTGAGGTTCCTCTGCAGGCCATGGGGATCCACGGGTGATGCAGAGATCCACCTGCAGCCTTTGGGGGAGGTGCTCATGCCGGAGAGGGTGGATGTGTAGAGGAGGCTGTGATCCAGTGGAAGACCCGGTGCAGAGAGGGGGCTCCTGCTTCCAGGCTGGAGCAGCCTGTCCTTGGAGGACTGCACCCCGTGGAAGAGTGACCCACACCACAGCAGTTTTGGAGGACTGCTTGCCCATGGGAGGGACTCATGTTGCAGCAGTTTTGGGAGGACTGCTGCTCATGAGATTGGAACCACGCTGGAGAAGTTCCCAGAGAACTGTCTCCTGTGGGAGGGACCCCACGGTCTCACAAGGTAAGGACTCCTCTCCCTGAGCAGTGGAAGATCATCTTGGGTGACAAAGTGACCAAAACCCCCATGCCCTGTCTTCCTGTGTTGTCGGTGGGAAGGAGGGAGGGTCTGGGTGAAGAAAAGGTGTTCTTAAGGGCTTATTTTACTTCTTATCCTCCTGTGATTTTGTTAGTAATAAATTCACTTTATACCTCTAAGTTGAGCCTGTTTTGCCCTTGGAGTGTTTTCTCCAGTCCTCATCTCAGCTCCTGAACCTTCATAATTTTTTCTCCTCTGAGCGACTTTCGTGGGTGGCTGGCATTCGGCCACTGTCAAACCAGGACAATATTAGACACTAAAACTCAGGCAAACCTGATTCCCATCAGCAGCTTACGTGGTTTCAGCTCTCTGTGCAAACCTCAGGCTTTCTAGAACTGACTGAAGTCCCAGAGTCCTGTCTCTTCACCTCTGAGGAAACAGTAGAGGCTCTGAAACCTGAAAAAAGTACTCTTGGTATTACTGTCAACATTATAATAATAATTATTAATACAAATAATACGGCTGAAATCAGAAATGCCCCAGGACAAAAGGCAAGGACAGATTTCCTGACAAAATCAGCTGGGCAAACCATTTTATTTTTGTAAGAACCAGTGCAGAATTGATAACCTAAATGTGAAAAACAATTTTAATTGATAGAGAGAAATATGTCCTCCTGTTTTAGCAGCATTTATCACTTTGCTGTCAGTAACAACCCTCTTGCTCTCTTGCTAAGAATTCCAGGCTGCTGTCTCCTGCTCTGCTTGCAGCCCAGGCCCTGTTCCTGTAGCAAGCACAGTTCTGGCATGTTTGTCCCCCAGTTTTGGCTTTCCACTTCATGGGACAGATGACCAGAGAAAACAGACCTTTGACTTACTCTGGTCTGGGTCATATAACTATTCCTATTTTTATTAGCATTTTTAAAAAGATAAAAAGATGAAAGATTGGCACTTTAGATTCAAGTATTAAGAGCCAAATATATGTATGGGGGTTAAAAGTCTCCATAAAGCCTCAGAAGAAAGGATCAGGAATTTGAAATACCAGGGGCTCCTCCAGTTTTGGGTTAGCAGTATCCAGTTAGTTCAACATCCAGTTTATCTACTGTCAAAGAGAATATCCACTGTTGCACTTGATAAGGTAGAAGCCAATATAAATGAATTATTGCTGGCTGTTGTCCTCTGGGCACTTTTCCTCTAAGTTTTGCAATTGGCTGTGACTATGAAGGCCCTGGTCTGGGTCTGGATCTCCCTTTTTCTCCATCAGTACTGCCTACTTTTCTCCCTACTACACGTGGAAATTCTTGTGCCTGGAAAGCCATGTATTAGTTCAGGGAGAAAGGGGAGTTTGATGTGAATCCTGGCATTTAACCCATGTGACAGACCCAGACATTAAAGTCAGTGGTAGTCTTTTGTTACAGTCTCAAACTTCACATGAGATGCTTTAATATGTATTTGAAAGTGTTATTATGTTTAAATTGCTTTTAAATCTCTGGGGAATTTGCCTTTTCCTTTATCAGCATAAGACAGCAACAACTTCAGCAAGTAAACCTAATGGTTATGAGGGCTGGAGTGTCACTTCTTCAGTGCCTACAGCCCTCAGGGACTGCAGTAAAGGGCATATCACATGGTTAGTGGTGATCTTTTCTGTTTCTGGGCCCGGAGAGACACAGTGGCTGAAGAATATTAAGAGATTTAAATAGCTTATCCTGGTTTAGATGCCTGGGGCCAGTACTAAAAGGGTAATTTACATTTTTGAAAGTCCCTTCTAAGCTATAGCTCACCAAGGTAGGCACTGAAAAGCCTTTATTTCCATGGCTGGCCACAGAAATACCCCTACCTGGGTTTAGTAATGCTGACTATAGCAGAAGCAGTGAAGCAGAAGCTTTTTTTGTGTTAACTATCCACACAGGAACTCATACTGTGCAACATGCTTTCGGTTTTGTCATACCACATTAAGTCAAAGTATTTCTGTAGTATTTCTCCAGCTAGGCAAACTGAGAGAGCAGCTGGCCCACGGTAGGATGGCTAAAGGACTTTAACCTCTCTTGCCAGAAGAGTGCAACAGTTTGTAGAAAATAGTTTTCTGGCTCGTCTGTGTATGCACAATTTTGCAAGCAAGGTGTTTTACTCAGACACTTAGGGTGTTTGCCCAAACACTTAGGGTGCCACCAAGGAGATAAACTACTTTTTTCTCTCTTTTTTTCATGACCCACGATTTAATGCAGAAAGTCCATAGAAGCCTTCCCTAGCTAGACTTGCCATGAGACAGCCTCTCACTAGAGTTTCTGCAGATTAACTTTTAGGTATTTATAAACTACTTTCCACATTTTAGCCAAATTAATTGCTGGGGGAAAATAGAAAAAGGCAGTCTGCATCCAAAAGTTAGTGCAACACAGACTTGCAACATCTTCTTCTCTGCATCCAGAATTTAATTCTGAAAGTCTTATCTATCCAACCAGAATAGATAAATAATACCAAATGTCTTATATGTCATTGCCACAAAATGACATCAATCAACAAATGCGTGAATCAAATTATTCATTAATAACCTAAGCACAATCAATTGAATAAAATTCCTAATAATCCACACAACTGAAATAAAGCATTTTTTGATATGGAATAAATGCAGAGAAGAAACTAGGTTTTTTATATTTCTATCATAGCCATTTCTCTTCATATACTTGATTCCATGTGTGCATAGTGCATGTGTGTGCATGCATCATAGTGGTTTTGGATATTAAGCTTAAAATTCAGAATTAGTTTCTTACCTAAAAAAAGATAATGAGGATATGCCACTGGTTATTTGGGTTTTTTTTTTTTTAACATATCCAGAGAAGCAGTCCCAGTAGGAAATTATTTGGCAGGTCACTTGAATTTTTGGTAATTAGTGGATAAAGATCATTTGTTCCCAAATGTATACAAAACTTTACATTCTGTGAATCCCTCCATACGACTTTAAAGAAAAAGAATTTGAAAATCCCAAACTATATTTATCATTCAAAGTGAGGTCATTGACTAAGAATTATTGAGAAACCAATGGGAAAATCTTGCAGAAAAAGTAACTATTGCCTAGGATTCATGTGGTGTCTTTTGACAAGTGGTTCAAATTAGGAGTCAAGAGTTGTAACACCTAAAAATTACTGTCAAAAGTCTTTAGTAAACACAACTTTACATCATGAATGTTTTTAACCTCCTGACTCTTATCTGTTTGTGTTCTTTAAAGCAATGTCAGGGTCAGAGATGGAGATTGGTAGATGAGTTGTAGTATTACATCAAACAAAGTCTACATAAACATATACACTACTTTCACTTCATTGATGTCCTAGGGCCTATACAAAACCATTGCCTGGTTGATTGATACTGCCCTAAGTTATCATAACCTGTTCTGACATGTGTTCGTTACATTTACATAAATGAAATATGAAGGGACTGATTTTTATGGGTCTACCTTTTGTACAGAACAACATCTCAGAAAGTCTGCTTTAGCAGACTTCTAGGTTTCCTCAATTTGAATTCACAAAATATAGCAAGTGAAAAAAGGTCTGGGCCATCATTTCAAGTTGACCTGGAACTATAAAGGAAACAAACCAAAACCACTTTCAAAATGTTTTATAATCTATGGGGACGATTGTTTATCTTTTGTTAATCTTACTGGGTACACTGCAAAGATCTGACTTCTAAAAGGCTGCAAGATGTTAGGAATTGCCTGAGCAGTTCAGATACTGCCAGCTGCCTGACACCAAAGAAAAACTTGCCAAAGAACTGAAAACATGATGGTGCATGGGAAAAATGAGATTTTTTTGAAACTAATGGAAGTTTTGTTATGTAGGCCTGTACATTAGACAAGCACGCTGTTCTTGCATTGTGTCTTTATGTGGTTACTTAAAAATTGTGATGATGAGTAAAAAAATCCTTTTCAAAAATAATTTCACATATATCATTAAAAGCTATTTACTCTCAGTTCACCTCAGTTTTCTTAGACAGAAAAACTGCAGGCAGGACAGTGGCAGTCTGGAGTACAGTAATTTCAGAGGCAAGTAGCTTATCTTAAGCAGTATGTCAAGGATCCTCAATTCTGCTCATAAAAAGCTGTCTAAACAGCAAAATCCATAAATAGATGAGTGAATGAATACATGCATAGACATATACACATGCATATGAGTTCTTTGGGTCTTTGTCATTTTAAAACTTGGTCTACTTTCCATTATTTTCATGTTTCCTCATGAAAGAGACTTTGTTTTGCATTGTTTCCTTTTTGGGAGAGGAAACAGACATATTTCTGTATATTTTTCACTTTATTTTGAATGGTAAGAGAGTTGTAGTTTTGTAAGACAGATGTACAAGAAAAAGTAGAAATTAAAGGGGGGAAAGAGCTTGAAAAGTCTAAGTGCAATGTTCTGCAGAAATTGTTGTGTCCTAAATTTTCAGCCAAGTTTTACTCCCAGTCAGACATGCGAAGTCCACAGAATTGTTTTAAAATCTGTAAAATTAGATTTCTTTAAAGTACTTAAAAACACTAGCGAGTTTCAACTTTGGTGTAGAGATCCCCAAAACTATCTGAGTTTAAAAAAAAAGTAGTTCAGTGAAAATGTGTCAAGTCTGTAATCAATGAGAATGCTTTTGAGAACTGACTTATGAATATAGAGGGGTAAAAATCACTAAATTATTAATAAAACCTTTGGCATCAGTATCAGAAAACAGAGTGAATAATGACATTAACCATGCTCTGCTGTTCTGCTTCACTTTCTTTCACATAAATGATGTATTTACAAAAGAAGATAAATAAATGTAAAAAAAAAACCAAAAAAAAACAACTAAATGAAAAATCATGCTGCATTAAATGACTTTGCAGTGGAATGTGCTATTTCAAGCTGGGTACATACTGTGAATACAAGGATAAAATAATCTGTTCAACACAGTGTAGCCTGAGTACTTTTTCTCTTACTGGAGTGGCAACTGTTGTAGGCAAAGGAGAAAAGGAAAGATTTCCTACCTGCACCTCCCCTAGGTGATACGTGAGGAGATGGAGAGGGTTAAAAGGACAGACAGAAAAGCAGGTATCTCGTTTATTTTTGGACTGTTTGACAAATACTGGTTTCCCTGAAGTGCGTGTTTTGAGGACTGATCCTCCTCTCAACCCAGCAGCAGTAGCAAAACTGAGCCCTGCATAGGAGATCCTGCTTCAGCTGCGCAGCCCCTCCCGGAGGTTAATGTAAGGACTCCTACGTGCATGTGTGCAGTAGTTACAAGATCCTGATGGCTTTATTACCCTTGAGGCTTCCTCTTTGGTATGTCAGTGTACTCCTAAGCTGCTGCAGCCACATGACGAAAATTAAACAAGGGTTTGTTGCGTTTGTTGCTGTGGAAANACATTTTTAGGAATTGTCAAGAACAGGAGATATTTGTGACAGCCAAGAGACGAGGGGATAGCCCCCATTCATCCACTCCCTTCCGCCAGTTTCACCGCCAGCCCCCACCACATTTTTCCTTAACTGTGTTGGGGCAAAGAGGTGGGAGTGAGGGAATAAAAGCATTCCTGCATGTCTGGAGGGAAGAAAAAAAGAAAATAGATAAAGGGGGAAAGTGAAAGGGGAGGGGAAGAGTGGCCAGGGACTTGAACTCCCAGTGAAACGATGCTTCTCCGGCCCTCCTGTTCAGATAATAGTTAACTCGGGGTTAAAGATTAATACCCAGGCAAAGCACTGTATAAATGGCCCGGGCGAGCCGAATGTATGTAAAGTGCCTCCTGCTCCCCAGGCCGCCGAGCTGCCCTCTCCCGGCTCCTGCTCAGCGGCATGAGTGGCCCGCGGTGCGCGCTGTGCCGCGGCTGGTTCCCCGCGCTACTGCTCCCGGCGCTGCTGCTGCTGCCGACGCTGCCGGGTACGCCCCTCGCCCGCAGCGCGCAGCCGGTGCTCTGCGCCCCCTGCACCCCGGAGAGGATCGCTTTGTGCCCGCCCGTCGCGCCCGACTGCCCGGAGGCTGCCCGGCAGCCCGGCTGCGGCTGCTGCCAGACCTGCGCCCTCGGACCGGGGCAGCCCTGTGGGGTCTATACCGCCCGCTGCCGCCTGGGGCTCCGCTGCCACGTCCCGGCCGGGGAGCCCCGGCCTCTCTCCGCCCTCATCCAGGGGCACGGAACGTGCTTGCCCGCCAGTGGGGTCGGAGGGATGCGCACGGAAGAGCCGGCAGGTACCGCGCCATCGCGCCCCCGCTCCGCGCCGCCGGACGGGCCGGGTCGGGAGCTGTGCGCTGGGCGCTGCGGCACAGCCCCGGCCGAGGGCAGCCGGGGGGATTGGCAGGCGCGATGTACCGCAGCTGGAAAGGGCGCTGCGGTATCTGGGAGCCAGAGGCTGGGAACAATGAGCGAAGTTAGGCAGGCTTTTGAATAACAGGGAGGCTGGAATGCACTTTCCAGGGAAACGTGCTCTGACCTGTTCGAGGTGAGGTGCATCCTGATGCCGGGCCTAAGATGTTCGCTGCAAGCTGGTATGCTACAGTCTGAGAGCACGAAAACCCTAAAGCATTGTGATGGGACAATGCAGAACAACCAGAATAAAATATCTGGGAGGCTGCAGACAGTTTTTCTTTAGTAGTAAATAGTAGCTAGAGTAGGACAAATGTTTTATAGACTTTGCTTATGTCTTTCTCTAGAAGTCATGATAGAGAATGAAAAGACTAAATAGGCTTTATGCCTGGCTTCATTTCAGGAATAAAATGCATCTGGAGTAGTGGAGTGCTAGCAAAACTATCCTGAGGCAAAAAGGCATCTCAAGCACCTTAGACTATACGATGAGCAGGAATTTCTTCAGTGTTATTTCTTTATTTTTCTATTACTATTATTACTACTACTACTACCACTATTATTATTATTATTATTATTTTCATCATCATTACTGCTATGTCCATGAAGTGGTGATTAAGGTAACTTGGTAGCATTACAAAAATAATCATCAACTCAAAATAACCATAGCCATCAGCAGAAGTAAGGGGAGTTTCTCTTGTACTTGAGGGGGTGGGGAAGGCAGAGAACAGTGACTAAACTAAGTATTTAAGCTACCTGCATTCGATTTGATTTGATTCTTTCCAGAGTTTGCTTGCTTGGTTCCTTCTATCCTTTCTTTCCTCCTTTCTTTCCCTCCTCAGTTTCTCATCTCCATTTTTTCTTGAACATTGTCAAAGGGTGCTTTTCAGTCCATTGCCTGTTTACAGCCTTGATCCAGAATTTAGACACATAAAAATTTTATCCTATGATGAATTGCCTGCAATTGCAAAGAGCTTCTGTTGCTTTCAGTGGAACAGTTCACACATGCTGATTTAGGCACCGGCAAGCAGGCCATGATCAGGCAGATCCAGATATTTTCTGCCAGTTCTTTGCTATTTGGTCTACTGCAGGCCAGCATGAGCTACTGCTGGCTCCTGTGAATTGCTACCCCTTCTTAGTTGTGAGGCAAGAACAAAGTACAGGATACCATGGGATGAGGTCTGGACCAGTTCCTCTCATGAATAAAACCAGAAATGCATCACACTGACAAAAATCTAAATTCATTACAACTTTAATTTCAGTCTTTTCTCATTTAGCCAAGTTTCTACAAATCTCCATGGTCAAGAAGGGTTTTTTCATTTCTAACAGACTGGCTGCAGCTTCATCTTTGGGATTCAAGTGATTTTGACGGATCATAAAATAACCAACTTGTTAGAGAATAGCTGCTGAGCCGTTCTATGAATTTGTGACCAAAGTATAATTTGCCACGCTGCACATGTAATTTATTCCTACAAGATCTAGTATAATGAATCTTTCTTAGATACTACTTTTTTGTTGTTGTTGTTGTTGATCTTTTTGTTCATCTTTTTAACTTTGAGAAGTAAATGCAAAATTTCACTGAAGATGTTCACCTTAACATTATTCATTTCCAGATTCTATTGAACATGATGATATGCTTTTGGAAAGCACAGAAATAACACAGGAACAGCTGCTGAACTATCAGTTGATGTTTCCCATAAACCAGGATAAATCCATCCCCTGGAATTCCATCACTGCATATGAAAACATGAAAGCAAAGAGAATATCTGAACTCAAGAAATGGAAAGAGCAGGTGGGGTTTTTTTTGTAAACCTTTCAGAGACAGTGTCAGTAGATCCTCACAAAAATTCTAGCAGCACCCTTGAGATGTCAGTATTTTGGGTAGCTGGCAAATCAACTTTTGGAGTGTCCTCGTCAGATGCTTGAGGAACAGGCAAAATGTGTGTCGCAATAATAACTGGTGCGCATCAGGTATGTCCTACACAGACTTCATGCAGAGGCTGAATGTTTCACTGCATTTACGATCAGATTGTAACCTGGCCCCTTAATTTACAGGAATCCATATTAAATTCTTGGACTCCTTTCTTGTTTTTGTTAAGAAAAGGCATTTGTCACTGGTCCAATGCACAACAAAATAAAAGGGAGTCCTTCCATGTAGTTATTGATGAAACACCAATGCAAAACAGTAAGTGATTCTCTCTGATCACAAGGAAACACTATTAAGTACATTCACGTAGAAAGACAAAAAGCTCAACAATTAAAGTGGGGTTCGACACTGCAAAATCCTAGTGGGTAGTGAGGGTGTAGCGCCTTTGCAAGCAGGCTTCTGTTCCACTTGAGGGCACCAGAGAACCACGGTTAGACCCGTCCCAGCCAGCAGCGCACCTGCATTAGGGAGCTGGGTTAGTCGGGCAGCCCAGACCCTGTGTTCGTAATGGTCACTGACAAAATGGAAAAGAAAAAGCAAAAATACACTAATCACCACCCTACCTTAGGAAGCCTCATTCCATATCCAAAACAGGACTTAATCGCTGATTTACTTTGAACTGTTATGCACATGTGCTGTTAACTGCAGTTCTGTTTTTAGGGCTTCTGCTTTTCTCATCCAGAGCGACAGATAAACCCACAGACTGGAATGTGACAGCTTATATGAGGGGCTAACATGGGGAGGTCTTGCAAAAGCAGAGGTTATGTTTATTTTCTCTCTAAAGTAGAAATATTTGTTCAGTCACTTCTCCTTTCTTGCACTGATTCAAGGTACTGTTGATGTACAGAAATTGTGACTGAAAAATAGAGGCAGCAAATTGTGAAAACAGTGAATATTGCAAATAATTCTTCATTCCCAGTTCCAAGAACTTTGGGGTTTGGTCCCAGAGCTACAGAATGGCTCCACATTGCTTTGGCAACAGTTCTGTCCTGTGCAAAAGATAACAAACATTCAGATGTTTGTTCTTGCACCATCTATATATGTCTTGCACCTATCCTCCATACATATCAACAGAGCACAAGGCCATAGCAACCCAGAAAAATGTGGCCAATCTCACGTACCAGTCTTCTAACATCTACCTCCCCATAATAGGCTAGATTGTACCCTCTGAGCAGTAATGTGTTTACTTAGTACAGGTTAAATTTCCTTGTGTGGCAATTTAAGGACTAAAATCCCCATGTTTATGAGGACAGAAAATACCTCAAAGAAAAAAAAACAAAGGTCTGAATGCAACACCAGAGTTTTCTGGCTGTGCTCCTACTGAAACAAGAGAAACACATACTGGTGTAGATTTTATGCCTAATAAGTATTTTCAGCTTTTTACTGTCTATATTCTTACCACCTTTTGTGTAGCTGATTTCCTTGTGATTTTGGTATTCACTACCTGTGCATGGTATTCTTGCAGGGTCCTTGTCAGAAGGAGCTCTACAGAGCCCTGTATAAATTGGTGAAGGCTCAGCAGAGAAGCAGAGGGGAGATTTACAAATTTTACTTGCCCAACTGCAACAAGAATGGATTTTACCACAGCAAACAGGTGCGTGCCTTTTTTCCCCCTCTGCTCCCAGCAGTGCTGCAACTAGCCTGATACAGCCCTTTGCTCCCAAACTCACAAGTTTGCAGCAGCTTGTGAAAACAGGGATAGTAGTGAGAGCAGATGCTTTGTCCTTCTCTTCAAGGTGAGTTGCCTGCTGGGGGCTGTCAGCAATAGAGGCAGAAGTCTTTTCCCTTCACAGAACAGGTGCACTCAAAGCCTTTTCCAAATTATTTTAACCCTGTCTGCTCCCATGTACTTGATTTGTTAGCATACTCTCAGTTGACATTAATTCATAGTATCTGCCATACTACCTGCCAAAGGCCACTGAATATATAATAATCACTTAGTAAAAAGTGGGCTCTCAGCTCACAGGGACTGGAAAACCTACATAGGCAAAAAAACTCTTCGGAGCAAAATTACCTTCTGAAAGCCAAAACATATACTGATTTGTGCCGCCTGCGGATTAGGTTATTTGCTCATTCCCATTATACACTCAGAAAAATCTATTGCACGTTACAGTGAGAGTAATCTGCAAAACTAACTAAAGCTCTGAACCTCAAGCCACACCCTGTAACCACAGGTCATGCACACAAATTTAGTAGGTCTGCATAAATCTGTGTCACCAAGACTCCTTGGTTTTGGGCATGGCATCACAGTGTGACTCACAAACACTGTGACCTGGGATCTAATCAAGCGCAAACAGAGATCTGTTTAAGCCCCTCCCCGAGGAAAAAACCCCAAAACATACCACCTTATTTGTCTCCTTGTGTGAAGAGACAGACAATTCAGTCACTGCTCTCACACTACCAGACTGTATATTCTGCCATCCTTCCATTTCTCACATTGGCCCTGGAAGGTATTGCTGTTTTCTACTGCAGTTTACTAAGGACTGGACAGTTTTAAATCTGAAGTTGCTCTTGTGATAGCTGAGCTTAGGTCTTGGCTCCCTAACCAAGTGTGTTGTTTAGAGGCTCTGCAGACCACTTCATTCAAAACAAGCCTGTGCATGGCAGGTCCCCACCTTCTGATCCTAATTCTGTCCAGCACCTCTATTTGCAGTATCTCACAGGTAATCTTACAGTTACTTACTGTCATTTTTGGTTTTCGCTAATAATATTCTAGTGTGAAACTTTACTGGATGGAGAATCTGCTGAATGCTGGTGTGTCTATCCAAAAAATGGTAGAAGAATTCCTGGATCTCCAGAAATTAAGGGGGACCCAGAATGCCAACAGTATCTCAGCTCACAAGAATAAAACTAAACACCACGGTTTTTCACACCAAGTTTTCTGTGGGGCCTGTTCTAGTCAGGAGCCATTCCAGTCAGGAGCCATTTCACTAAAGTAGTCTTGTGCACCTGATTTTCAGTGTATGAGTAACCCCATAAAGTAACATTTTTACTGCACTGAGATTGCCTAGATGTTTAAGTGACAAATATGAGCAACTGCAAGATAAAATCCTATAATTTTGTATATTTTGTTTGTATAATATTATATATACCCACATATGTAAAGCTGGTGAATTATTTATTTTGCAGTGCATGTATTTTTGTCTCTATGTGTTGTTACTAATTTATATTCTCAAACACTTCATAACTTTATATTTAAATACTAAATATTATTGTGCTTAAAGGTATGTATCGTTGGAGGAATGTTGCTACTTAAGACTTCAAATGGCATAGATATTGGGAAAAATGGCTTGTAAACTTGCATTTTTGTACGACATATTTATAGATGTAAAACTGAATTTTAAAAACTAGATTTTAGTAGAAACTTTAGTAGAAACACGCTTAGAAACTTATTTAAAACCTGTTTTGTGTACATATTATGTTACTTTTGCACCTCTGTTTCAATGCCAAGCTGTTTCTTAAATAAGAAAGATTATATACTGAAGCTCCTGATGGGACAGTATTTGTATCTATATTTTAAACATGTGCACTGGATAAATGGCAGAACACAGTATGATATTCTGCACCACATTTGACAGGTGTAAGTCGTTCATATGTTGACAATGGCATATGATTTTAAAAACAGCTATTAAAAGTCTTCTACTCTGCCCTTGTGTCTTGTTTTCTACTTGCTTCCCTTTAACAGTCTGACCTCAGCAGCAAAACAGGCAAAAGTCTTACAGTCTGCCTCCTGAATGCCACACTCCTTTTTCCTTCAGTGAGCTTCCTTCTTTTGGTCTCCTTGCCTCGTTCCCTTAGTCCTGTCCTCTCCAGTCCCAGTGGTGCCATGCAGCCTCCAAGGGAAGTTATTAAAAGATTTTCTGGAAAGCTGGATGCTTTTCTCTGCCACTG
This sequence comes from Machaerirhynchus nigripectus, assembly GCA_013397975.1. Classification (NCBI taxonomy): domain Eukaryota; kingdom Metazoa; phylum Chordata; class Aves; order Passeriformes; family Dicruridae; genus Machaerirhynchus; species Machaerirhynchus nigripectus. The sequence continues at coordinate 197,926 of VZRQ01003532.1, read as the reverse complement.
TGAGGGATGGATGTAGAAAACTGCTGCTTGTTCCCAAAGAGCACCTTGGTCAAGGTGCTGGACCTGGTGGTGCTTTGGCACCTCGCTAGACAGCTCTCTCACCCAAGCAGTGGAAAATACGCAGTCCACTCACACTGAGCTTGCCAGCTCAGGTGGTACTAGAGGCAAAGAGGAGAAGTGGCTCTTGCTTGAGGTTCTGATGTTTTTATTCTGGCCCAGATCCATCTGGGCCAAGGAGCATGAGGGCAAGAGGGCGGGCCTCAGGCCTGCACATCCCTATAAACGGGTACAGAAAGGAGGTGGGGTAGTACCACAGGGACCAGTGGAGGGCAACCAGGGAGCAGAGTGGACATCTGGCTACTGGCCCATCAGAGAGGCCTGATCTGCATAGGGTCACAGGATCAGAGAGGCTTTTCCACTTGAGCTACGGGGGGGTTTTAGGCTTCAGAGTTTGTCCACCAACGGGTTCCCTTAGGACCTGGGCTCTTTGGTCCCCCAGGCACCACAGCTGCTGGTTCGGCCAATACAACATTTCTCCACTCAAAAGCCCAAGGTAGAAGTATTAGTACATTTAAAAGATAACATCAAGACTAGAAAGAGCCATTTCCTGCACAGAAAGTCAGGGATTATAAAAAGGAGGCTGGGAAAAACCCAGCCGTACACTTTTTTCTGAAAGCAGAGAAGAGGGTACTCTTGGCTTGGGATATGGTCCATTTCCCTCCCCTACACATTCCTTTGACTTAGTGATTGCAGAGAAAAAAAGAATGCAAGTGACTGCCATTCCAGCTTCAAGCTGATTTTGTTCATGGAGAAATTGGTGTGGAAGTAAGCAAGTCCTACAGGTGAAAACAGTCTGCACCAAGCCTTGCCATGAAAACAGCCTGAGAGGAGAGTGATAACATTTTCTGAGTCTGGCAGAAGTGAAAGCCTAAAATCCCCCTGATGTTTATTGGTACAAGATTTGCGTTTTAAATGGGAGAGGGAAGCAGCCTGTAGAAACTGCAAAGCCAAAGCGTGGAGATCTCTGCTCTCCCTGTCACGTTTCTGTGGCATCATATGTTGCACTTGCTGACTGTGTTGGCTGTATCTGCATGCCAATGTCTGCCGATCCGATAGATGGTGGTCTATTAAACTGCTCTAGATTTAAAAGTATGGATATACTACTGATCTCCTTTGCGAAGTTTTTTGAGATCTTTTTAAGGAAAGCATTGCAAAAAAAAGCAGTTGATGGTATTGGTATTGTAAGCAGCTAATGTCTAACATCCTTGTAATGAGCTACTGTGAGACCTGGGTAAAACTGTGTTACAGCACCACATTCACTATGTACAAATGCTTGGCAATCACTGTGTCAAAATAATGAAGAAGCAGCAAATTTGGGCGTAATTTTGGAGTCCTTTTCAGGGAGTCTACTCAGCACTGAACAATTGTCGTGGCATTGCCAAGGGAAAATGGTGAAGAAAGGAGGGGAAATCAGTCACACAGCTACAGCACACTCTTGAGAGCACTCTGACTTCTTTCTGACTTCTCTCACCCCATAGACCTTGTATAAAGGTTTATCTCTACAGACCAGAAATTGATTCTTTTTGTTGGGATAATTATATATATAGGAGAAACATTCATAACCGTAATAATAGTCTATTTGAGGAATAGCAGTCCAGTGGACAGCTACTTCCAGTGTTTTGCAGGATGGAAGGTTCCCATCCTAGCTGTAAGAGATTGGAATTTTCAGTAGGGACAGGGGTTTAGGAGATACTCTTTCCTCTAATTGTTAAGTACTAAAAGCAGAAGTTACTTTGCACAACATTCAGGCATGACAGGCCAATTTCTTAGAAGTGTTTAGCTCCTTACTTCACACTGAAAGTAGCAGGGGAGGGGTGCCTTGTTACCTGCAATCTGGCTTCCTGTGACACCTTGCCAGAACACACCAGGACAGACATCTGCTGAGCTGCTCTTGGATGAGCTGTCTGAATTGGACCAGACTCTTCCATATACTGGGATTAGGACTAATGCAAGGAGGCAAAGCAGGCAATTTTTATCTCCCATATAAAAATGCTGCCAGGAACTTGGCCTACATTTACACCATAGATGACACACATCATGCTTTGTCCTAATTTTTATGATCAGCCTCAGACATTAGGGTGAAAAATCAAAGGTCTGCAGTTTTCCTTTATTTTTGCTGTTTGTAGCGCTTTGGTTTTGCTGCCTTTTTTTTTTTTTGCCTTTTTTTTCTTTTTGGCATGTCTCAGCTGGCAGTCCTGGCTTCATTGTGTGCCTGCTGCAATGGTTCCTCCTGTGCTGGCAAGCCAAGCCTGGTGGGAACAAGGAAGGTGTCACAGGAGACTCTTAGCTCAGGTCACCTGATGTGTCGCTGGATGTGTAAAGGGAATGTACCGATACTTGTTATTTCAGCTCCCTCCCTTCATACTCACTTGCATTCCTCCTACTCTACCTAAAAAGAAATTAGTTGGTGGGAATGTCTTAGATGAGCACCTGTAATGTTTGGTTCATGTCATCTGAGAACCCTACCTACCCAGTTTGTGCTTCTTCCTGCCAAAAACCCTGTCAGGTTTGCTGTGGCAGGGTTTTTTCCAGCCATGCCTCCTCCTGCCCATGGCCTACTGCCAGCTGCAAAATGCTCATAGCACAGAAAATGAGATCACTGCCCTCTGCACTTCATTTTCTACCTGCCATTTCCCCTAAAGCTGTTTAAGATAACCGAAAATCACCTGGTATTGGGCTCTGCTCATACTGAGTCAGTTCTGCTCATTGCTTTGGTGTACAACAGAGACACATTTGTGTCAGCTAGAGCTGACAGAAAGGGAAGGGAGAGAAAGGACGAAAGAAAATGGTGGTGAAGGGCAGCCAACCCTAACACTGAAAGCTCATCAGCATTTCTGTTACTTCTCTACTACAAGAACATATGCTTTGGAAAAGCAAAACTTAGTCAGGGAAAAACTTCCTGCAGACCCAGTCCAAAATACAATTAGATATTAAGCACATAAAAATTTAGCCTTTTCCTTTACAAACATATTCCTCTGATCTTGCACTTGCTAATGTGAGTCTTAAACACAGGAAAAAAATTAAAACTAAACAGAAAATGCATCATATATAGCTTTCTTTTCTCAGGGAGAAGAAAAGTGGGATGGAAAAGAATGGCACATGGCAGACACTTGTCACAGGATTTACTGCATTTCTGGAAAGCACTCAGCTCCCATAGCACTAGATATTACAAGGGAACCCTAACAAAATGCTAAAACAGAGCAGGTTTTTTTCCTGCAAAGTCAGAAGTAAAGATGTTTGTGCTTTACCAGCAGTCTAGCAGCACTGACTTTTCAGAATTATGTTATTTTTCTACACACATCATTGCTTTGCTATTGCAGAACAACACCAATATCTAACCCCTTCTCAACCCATAATAATAATAATAATAACAATAATAATATCATAATACACTAAAATAATAAAGAAAAAATGCCTTTAAAAAAAAAGATGAAAGTAACTCACTCCAAGCTAGACTCTCCAATCATGCTGCAAATTGAGTCTAGTCCTATATATTTCAAGTCCTATATGTATCTTTAGACAACATTTTTGAAGTTGGTTTACTTTTCCTCGGCTATCACTCCACTGATAAACCACTAGCCTAAACAGTCTCCCCAGGCTGCACTGAAGACAGGCCTCATGTTTTCTGTTTGCCAACACATTTCTCATTTATGGACCAATTGTTGCTGTACATTGCATTGAGAATTGGGCAGGTATCCAGACTGCATAGGAAAGTGGGGTATGAGCATCTTAACAAACACCTAATTGTGTTTATTTGACTCTTTGAGATTTGGGTAGGTGGAATACATCGAGTCACAGCAGCAGAGTTGGTGCAAGTGGAAGGCTTCTCTGACATACCACCCTATAATAACTAGTCATTTTTAGGTTAAAGGTGGGAGGGGACAAAGAAGGAGAGGATCTGTTAGGAATACAGCCACTTCGTTCTGTATTACCAGTAAGTACCAAAAACCAGCAGTGAAGCAGGAGCCCAGACATACCAGCACTTGCACTCTGAGTAATGAAAATAGCTCTGATGATAGCTCTGCCAACAAACAAAGGCTTTATTTTCTTACCTTTTCTCCTCGCTTGACTTACGTCCTCCCCCGGGCATGCAAAGTACATCTGCAAGGAAGCTACTGTGAGGGTTCAGGCAGAGGTGCAGCATCCCGTGAGAGAGATGTGGGAGTAAGGGTGCTCGTGGATGTTGCAGTAAGGTCAAATGAATAAATGTAAACTTAGTCCATTCCAGATCATGGCTATTTTATTTTGAAAAAGTTTCCGCTCATCTTTTCAGACTCCCTCTTGGATTATCAAGTCTGAGTGGCAGCATGGACAGCCCAGCAGAGACAAGGGCACACAAGGGAAGGCAGGGTTGGGCACACGCTTGACTCCTTGTTGCTTCCTTACCAGCCACATTTCCCATCAGGGACAGTGCCTGACCAACAGACACAGCTCTTCTAGCAGAGCCTTTGTGCTGCAGTTCTGCTATGCTGAATACAGCATAGGCAGTCTTGCTCTCAGTCTCCTCCAACGGCTGTTAAACTAACAAAAAGCAGCCTATTTGTGCCTATACTGAGGCTTTTAATTGCATAATTATGTGAATGGTGACAGATGATGTTTTCCTCTCTCTCACTGACAGTGCTTTTTAGTTCACCAGGCTGATGTGGAGATGCTGAGGTTCTTTGGAAAAGCATCTTAGTGTGGCATGTCTGTGGAGGCATAGAGCAAATGGTGGCTATACCATCATCTTCTTTCATATTTTTTCTTTGCCTGCGATTTCTGTTTATTGCTGCTTTGTCAGCTGAGCCCTTACCATTTAGCCCCAGCAAGGGAACAGAAAAAAAAGACCAGCAACATGTTACTGGTAGCTTGGTAATAGCAGTGTCAAAATGTATGGCAGGATCTGAGGGCTAAAGGTTGCATGCAGCACCCCTGTGATAAAACAATAATCAACTTTCCAAGCTCAGTCGGTCAGGTCTTTTTTACTGAGTGCAAGTTGCGTGATACATAGCAGACATAGGAAACAAGTTTCACCTTGAATATTCTCTATACAGCATAAGCCAGCAAAAATAGTCTCTGCTCTCCAGTTGTAAGGTGTGAGAGAAATGCACTCTCAATCTGGCTCTTGTAAGCAAGTCCTTCCACTACTCCACTTTTGGAAGGAATTACCACAAATGGATGTGGGAAACAGTCCTTCTCAATGACATTTTCTTTGAAGTTTTTTCAGGTTAGGCAATTTTTCTGGATGAAACCTCAGCTTCCCTCTGCAGAGATAATTTTGCTGCCTTTCTTTCCCTCCCCACTCATGGAGAGAGCAGTGGGGTGAAATTAGCCTTGACAGAGAAAGGCTCTTAAGGAATTTGGATAGGTCAGCAGAAGGGGAAAGCCAAGATGCATACAGCAGCAGTACACACATTCTGCAAGGATAAACTGAGATTTGCAGCATTACCCTCTGCTTTTGCTAATACCTCGTCTCCAATTTTTTTTTAGCAGCAAAATTCTGCCTTGAAGTCATTTGCATTTTTCAACATTTGTACGGGGTAAAAGCAAAAGGAAAGTTTTTTCAGTGGGATTTTCTCTAAGGCTGGTATATATACCTCTGCAAAATTTGAACTGGAAGAAGTAAATAAAATGCAGAGCTTTAAAACTAAAGCTTCTTCTAGGGAACAACAAATTTGTACTACTTGCCATTTTACCAGAAAATTTTCTTTTGGGTAAAAATAGTTGTGACATCTTCTCAATGCATTGCATAATGCAGACAATTGAACTCCAGACACCAAACTGCTACATCGTGATAGGCTCACAGGCTCAAAGATGGTTGAGGTTGGAAGGGATCTATAGAGGTGACCTGGTCCACCCCACCCTGCTCAAGTAGGGCTACCAGGGAATGGTTGCCTGGGATTGTGTCCAGATGGCTTTTGAGTATCTCCAAGGATAGAGACTCAAAAACCAAATGGCTAAATATGTTCTAGTTGGAAGAAGATACCCAGGTCCACTGGACATACCAGAAGAGTTCTCTTCTAAAGGCCTTGAACCTATTTTTTCATTTTGCAGATGAAGCCATTACTGGTACTGATCACAGAAATCTTGTCCTTGGAATACTCTGATATCCTTTTTGGATCTTATTTTTGCATCTCTCAGAAAACAAGAAAAAAAAAGTGGGAGTTGGGAAAGAAAAAGGAGTCCTTTCTAATGTGGAAGCAAGCATATTCATGTGGTAGAAATCAATAGAAGTGAATGATTTCTAAAGGCACAGCAGGACCACATAGAAAAGAGTTACCTATATAAACATTTCATTTTGTATACTAATATGCTTTGGCATCCAGGAAAATTGTTCAGTACTTTTCATACGTTAAATAAAATTCCTATTGCTAATGAGTGAAATCTCTGTGGAGCCATCCTTGCTTACACAGTTTTAAGTGACTAGCGATACACAAAGATGATTTCCCAAAAAGTTTGAAAAACCACTACTTACTTAACTTTAGGGCTCAGTTCAATAAGGAATAATGCTGTGTAGGGTTTCTATGGAATTTAGTCACAAAAAGTTCAGACTGTACTAAAAATGAATTAATTCCATGGTTTTGGTATTCAATGAAGCCTCCTTCCCTTGTGCACAAATAGCTAACACTAGGCCCTGAAAGGTGGGCATATCAAAAAGGTGAAAAAGGATATTCTGGGCTCCAAAAACTATAGCAAAGTATACCTATTAAAAAAGGGAACTTTCTCAGAGTTTTGTATTATAATAGAGCTGCCTGCAGGTAGCTTTAACTTGTATTCTGGTCAATTATAGCGACTTATGCAGCTATTTATCACCCTTGTTAAAATAAATACTTACAACATTCATTTGGGTTACATATGGTACCCATGTACCATCTAGATTCAAAATATGCTCAAGAAGAAATCACAAGTTTTGCAGTACATACTTTGATCTTTTATAGTGCTTTGCCATGCTAATATTTGAAGTGCAAGTAATGTTATCAGTTATAAATTTTTTTTCTGAGGCTTCTTAATGTTAACTCAGACCACCTTAGTTTCTTGAAAGAGCTTATTAAATACTAGAAAAAAAGATGCAGATGTTCACTTAATAGAGTACACCACTTGAGCTGAACACAGTGAAAGCACCAAGACATAAGGGATTTTTCTAATGCATTGGTTTCATTACTGTCACCAAAACCAAAGTTCTCCACTCACTGCAGCTCTTAGCAGGAATCGTTTCTAACCTGTACTTGGAGGGAACTCATCTTCCTCTGAACTGATACTGACCCATACATTTGCTTCATGCTGCCCACAATATGCTGCTTGGGTGTAGACCACAAATACATATATTTGTTTGAATTGCAGCCTGGCTCCCTTAGCCATGAGAAAAATCTTTGAATGACAAGTACTTTTGTCTATTGAATTGGACTTTTGCCTTCACAGAAGTAGAAATGTTTAAAAAAAAAAAAAAAGCCACCACTGATTCTTTCATTTTTAAAAAGTTATATTTTTGGAGAGGGATAATAATGCTATTTTGCATTTCATACCAATGTCACCTGACAGGGACATCAGATTAACAATGGCAAGTATCCAATAGTGCAAGCAACTGTGCTTCTAAAAAAATATTTTAAAGGCAATTTCTGAAAAGGACAAAGCTTTAAATTGCAGGTGAGACTTTATTTATGGGGGCTATTTTTAAGCACGATTTCTGTTTTAAAGACATCTGTTGGAAGCAAAATTACAAAACTGACTTACACACAGATTTTTTTTTTTATCCCTTATGGCTGTATGTTTTCTCTGTTACATAACTAAAGACCATTAGTACTAATAAAGGAGCTGAATGCCATTTCTTAAATATTCATGAGACAGATTGCATGCTTGAGTCAGGTTTTGCTCCTTGAGATGTAGCGTTTTTGGGGGTTTTCCATAAAATATATGACTTAAGGACCTCTACTAGCCAGCTTCTCCTATATTTATTTGGTTTTAATGGTAGGAAAAAAAACCTTAAAAAGTTTAAATACTTGACAAAATACCCAAATCATAAAGCCGTTACAGGCTGTTAAAACATCTTACATACTTGCAAAATGCGTCTTGCAAAGCAGCTATCACTTTAGGCAAGAAACTGAGTTTTGTTTCCAGAATGCTCACCAGATAGTTAATAAAAAAAAAAGGAGGCAAAATAATAACTCACTTTAATGAATCCAATCCTTATTTTCTTATCTATGAATATGCGCCCAAATATTGGTGTATAACTCTCTTCTCTCTGTGAAATTATTTGAAAATAACTGGTTTAGAACTCAGGGAAAAAAAAAATCCCAGCATTTAATATTTTGCCAACAAATCTTTGCAGGCATTAAATTTGCTTTAGCAATAAAAATTTTGCAATAAATCTTCACCTCACAAAGCTTTCTGTAACCATGTGTCAGGAAATCTGTATTAGCCTGGAATAAGCATCACTTCAAGTAGTGTCTTTCTTACTGTGAGATTATAAAATTTCAGTTTTAATGATGATATGAACTTATTTCATTAGACAGAAATTGGAAAGATGTGCAGCACACACATAATGCTGTTTAGCTAATACATTTCAGGGTAAGGCTTTAAACATTCAATTTATGGTGACGGGCTGCCTCAATCCTGGCAAGCTGCATATCCAAACCTTTCCATGTCAGAGTTTCTAGATATTTGCCATTGCTGGCAGGAACAAGGATGGTTGTAATTGATGCAGTAGGAAAGGAATGGGCTCCTCAGCACCACAGTCTCTCCTCCATCAACACAACCCCTGGCCCTAGTGGCTGAAAGCCCACCCTCCTTAGTCTTCATGGAGATCCCAACCCAACAAGAAATTACAGTGTTGATGGCTTCTTTTTTCTACAGTGACATCAAACATTTATAGTGACACATACAATAATATATATATTTATATAAATATATAATATATTTATATAAAATATATAAATAAATACATATACAAAATATGGCATTATTTTCCAGAGAGATGATACATTTCACAGGCCACCTTTCCTTTTCCAGATTTCATTGCCATACAGGATTTTTCACAAAGTATATTAAAGAATCAGCCTCAAAAAAAAAAATGTTGCCAAAGCCTTCCTTATGTAAAAGCATCACATACCACAACAAAACCAAATCACTTCTCTTCCAATTAAAAAGACATATAACACCGTGGCAGACAATGAGTTTAACTATTTTAACCCAATGGTTCTTATTCTATGCTTAGATGCAGGCAAATGATTTCTACCATAGTCAAAGCAAGCAACAATTGTGTGTAGCATAAATGAAACGCATGGGTCTCAACACCCAGGGTCCACAATCCCTCCATCTTGTCAACATTGTTTTCAAAAGGAGTTCCTCACACAGACTATGTGCTTTAGTAGACTGTACCAAGACAACACAGAATAGATACACCTTTTCAAAATAAATAAGCAAATACAAAGGGTAGTACTGTAATGGCAATTTTTTGTCCATGAATATTCTGTTACATATGGAGGAAAATGGAGGAAATGTAAGCCCTGTTTCATGAACTGAAGCAAAGGACAGACAGAAGAAAACTTTACCAAGAGCTTCAGTGCGACTGTTATCCTTTCCAGTGGCATAATTCAGTGATGGATACATTAGAATTATCAATAAAACAATTTAAAAAATATTATCTTGATATTTGTAGTTATATCAAATAACAAAACTCAATCTCTTCTGGAAACACTTCCTTTGCTTCCCAAATTAATTTCTCTTACCTAGAACAGGTCAGTGTGTATGCATACAGACATATATATTTGTAAACCATTCCATACCCTTACTTTCTCTTTGCATACAGATGTATACACTACAATTACTGTGTAATATTTGGTATTCACATGTTACATTTAAATAAAGTTTATTAAAAAACAATTACATTAAATACAGACTAACAGAATATTCATAATATATTTTACAGAAAAAATAGCCATGTCTTTATTTTAGAAATACATTTCTTTAAAAAGTTCTTTGAGATTTTTATAAAACTTTCTACCCGTGAAGACAAGTTTCCCATCAGACCTGTAAAAAAAGCTTTACCTTTAAATCCTTGTGGATTTTTTTTCTTTTTAATACTTTTACAAGGTTAACATCTATAAATTCTTTAAAATAAAAAACCCAGTATCTTTTGGGATCAAATTGGTCACAGGCCATTCTGACCATAAAAAGTCAGTGGAGACTCCCTGAATCCATTCTGAAGTGCCTTTTGTTTTTCTCTCTCTGGGTATCAATAGTGCAGGTTTACATGGGAATTCAGAGCTCCCTATACATCCCATAGGAAGCTTGATGTGTGTCAGCGGCAGGGTGCAGCTGCAGCAGCATCCCCAGAGGCTGCAACTCCCCATCTGCTGCAGGAGGCAGAGCTTGTTACTCCACGCACAGTGCAGTCCACAGTGTTTGCCCAGCCCCTCCAAGGTCTCTGTGAGGTCCAGTGGCCACACACAGATGCCAGAAGAGCTGGCACCCAGCCCTCACTTGCTTTCCAAGTTATAGCAGTGGACATCTCCTTTTCCCTTCCCATCATACCCAGGAAGTGGCTGTCCATATTTATCCACACACCAGCAATAACCTCTTCTTCGGCCTTTGGATGGGCGACACTGAAACAGAATAAAAGACCCAGTTAGCATGATTTTTATTTTCTCCACTTGTAGTGTTAGACAGCAGGGATTCCTGCTCATTTAATAGCTGCACTTCAATATCCTGACCATATCTGACAGAATATAACAAAGTATTTGTTACCACTACAAAGTATTTCAGTAAAAACTTAACCTCCTCTCCCCATCAATCCCTTTGGGTCTAACTACTCTATAATAAAACTGCACTGAGAACTACCAGAAAATAGGCTATGAAGTGCTCCCTATTTTATTTGGCAGCACACTTGCCCTCTTTGAATACCATACAACAGTATGGGCTAGTGACTGGGACCCATCTTCAGAAAAAAACCTTAGCAGATGTGTTCTACACTAAAGCACAAGTGTGGCAAAGACAACCATTGCGGCAGTAAAAACACTTGGTTTGCAACTGTTTACTGAAGGAAATTCAACAGTGTAGATGACATTTATTAACAGGTTACATAATCCTTCTGTAGTGTAGTTATCATTGAAAAAACTTCTAGATGGACTAGAAATTTACATGTATATTTTCCTATTAAAAAGTTTGTGTATCTACTGGTCTATAACATGTTATTTTTAGGTTAACTGCTGGAATTTGCCAACAATGCTGACCAACCTGAAACTATCACAGGCAATAACACTGAACCTCTTTAGAAGCAGTAATGCAGTAAATGTTTACTACATACTAAGTAAGTAATCCTCCTCCCAAGGAACCAAGAATAGCAAAAAGACTAAAGGAGATAACACACTGCAGGCTGCATTCAGTATGCAACCCTGAACACAGCTGCATACCATGAACCTCTGTGACCTCTCAAGGTTTTTACCCACTCATAGGACATCTCCAGAATCTCACTAGATTTGAAATAGTCAGCCTTACTGTCAAGACACAGCCTCCCTGTTAGCTCTTATTTTGAGATTTGGTGATACAGGATTTGCTTCAAATGCAAACAAAGGTGGCTGTTTACTCGGGACATACCGACAAAAGAGGCAGTGACACAAGTATACCCAGTTTCCTGAGGTTTCGTCTGTTGCATTGCCAATATGAAGGAAGATTGGCTAGACTGGTGCTACTTATGGCCCTCAGCACTGTCAAGTCTATCATTCAAGCAGAGGAAGTGTTGCCTCTGAGATCACATTCAGAGTAATTCAAGCTTTGCAGAGGTTCAGGCTGGTACAATCAGGTAAACTTCACCACTACCCCTCAACTTCTTGTTGTCCAGAGTCTCAGAAGCATGGCCCAGTGTCTCAGAAGGCTATGGCAGTGGCTCATGTGTCTTTTCCATGTGCAGGTACACAAGAAAACATGAAGCAAGTGTTGGGCTTCACATGCTGCTCAAAGTGACTGATCCTTTCCATGTCTAGTTTAGTATCTCAGGTGCTATTTTGGACAGAACTGGGAATACAGATCACTCTGGGACAGCATGGGACAGCACACTGGCCCATGAGCCAACTAATTTGTGGCAGCACAGAGTAGGGTAGACAGTCTTCACTAAGACCTTGTGAAAGAGAGATTGGAAGCAGATCACACATTAGATACAAATTTTTTAAACAAGTCTTCATCTTGTTTATTTTATTTTACAGTAAATTAAGTAATGCTATTCAGCATAACCGCAAATTAATCCACCCTTCTGATATATTACTGAGTAGAAAGCCCAATGCAGAGATAATGCAATGCCTTCTCTTCTACAAATCTGCAGTCCTTCTGCATTAGCCCTATGAAAATGGACAGCAGCAGGATGATGAGATCCAGCTTAACATACATATCAGCTTGGTTTTAGAAGAGGGTGAAGAAGTTCAAATTTACTGAGAGAACAGCTACATTAAAAATTCACTAAACTAAATGATTACCTGCATTTCAGTTCTTATCTGTTACTAAATCTTTAAACATAAGTCCTACAACTTATATTTATTGTCTCAAAAGACTGACTAGAACTTACATGTATTCTCCAGGATTTCCATGGATGACTGCTCAGCATCCACTGATGTCAAGGGAAATTTTTCATCCATTTTGGTGGTGAATGGACTGGACTCTAGCTTAAGTGTTATAAACATTTAATGACTTAAATTCTTCATGCTCAAAACAGAGGAATTAATAAACAACAGCCTTTGCACAATTTAATTTTACAAAGAAGGAAACTGAGGCAGCACTTCTAGAGTTTTTTTTCCCAACAAAGTAGGCACAGATGGAGCCCAAAGAGCATAGGGTTTCTGGCTGCCAGCCTGGTGCTCTGGCAATGAAACTACATTTCTGCTAATAATAGTAACATAGCCTCCCCTTTTAGAAGTACTATATGAAGTATGTTACACAACTCTCGCTGATTCATAGGCTTGCATCACTCTCAAAACAAATGATCAATTAAAGTTCTCATGTTTTTGGAGGGTTTGATTGCTTTTAACAATTGCACTACCAATTTTCACATGAAGTTAATCTGCAGAAACACCTTTTCTACTAGTAGTATTTTTTTTTTGCTTCTTCTAGACAATCCATTTGAAAAGCAAAATCCTTAGATCATTCTACAGCTGAAATAACACTCTATGAGAAAACAATTTGTCTTTTCCAAACTGTGATCTTTTTCTACTCACTCAGCCATGCTGTCAGTAGTAAAGCACTTCTGATTGAAAAGCAATGCTTTTATCCTGAAACAGCCAGCATGCATTCCCTACAGAAGTGGTAGACAGGTCATATGCAAAAACATATATATATAAATATCTGCTCCTATGAATTTTGTACTTCCACATACATTTCTAGGCTCTGGCCAGCTATTCTGTATGACTTCCTAAGTTTAAAAAGTTGGAAAATTGCCCAAGCAGTGGCAACACTAATTACTTCTGATAGAAACACCAGCTGCCAGCTTCCATGCCACCTGCCCCTTATCCCTTCCACAAAGAAATGCCGCAGAGGCATTTGTGGGGCACAGCAAAGCATATGGTATCCCACTGAATTCCTGGTCAGTCCAGAGGGCTCCATGGAGCTACAACCATGGTCTTCAGGAACAGACTGCAGACAACACTGACATATACCTCAGGCCATTTTGGCTCCTGGCAAGTGCAGCTCAGTTTTCAGTGGAACGATGCCAGCTCGTATTTAGGTGAGTATCTGGCTCCAGTATACAAACAAGGGGCAATTCTAGTAATTGCCTCATATAATAATTCTAATTTCATCAAAACCTTTTTTCCCTTGCTTGAGGTAGGAATGTGCCTGTATCAACTAATGACGCATAAATATGTATCACAGTTGAATAGTACAACCCTACATGTGTGATTTACTAAGACAAAGAATTATAAATTTTAATAGGTCTGATTTTAAAGTTTATATATAAACACAAGGTGTGAAATATTTTTCATTTTATACCCTGACAGATGAATTTATGTTCTTAAGAAGTGTTTCACACAGGCAAATTTTTCTCCATGGTTGTTCCTGAAAAGTCAGTGTTTAGATATCCACAAATGTCATGAAAAATAAGTGCTTTTAACTTGACTGGAAGAGCAGATGACCACGAAGGCAGAATATATGAGTGCCTCCTGAATGAGTTTTAATGGTGCCAGGATGATCATGATTTATCAGATTCCTACCATACCAAACCACTACATTCTCATCCTAGACAGTGGTTTTGGCAACTGTTTCCAGAATTCAAAATGCCTAGCTTGCATTCATTTTTTTAATGTCTGCTTCCCAACCTATTATTCTGAATTTTGTGACAATAGAATATAATTCAATTACAGATTGAACATGGCTAATAATGGCATGAAGCAAATTAATAAAACAGCATAGCATTCTGTTACTGAGATTAGACACCCATTCACAGTATCTAAAATATCAGACCTACATGTTGATGCTTAAAAAAAAAAACCAAACAAACACAATTGTCACATTTCCTTGAGGAGAGTAAATCTGATCTGGCCAGGACTCACTCACTTCTCAAACTGATGTTTTTTCCCTAGGAGTTAATTCTATGGGGGCAACTATTAGTTTTGGTTTGTATTTTGTTGGTGAGAGAAGCAGGCTGCCTCTGGAAGTCCCATCTCTGAAGTCTTGCTCCCTCCCAGGGTTGATCAAGGTTCATTCACAGAATCAGCAACCCAAGTGAATTTCATGTAGATGTTCAGTCATGTGGGCTCCATTTGTGGGCATCTCCTGCAAGACCCTTAGTCATCTCAAACTACCACTGAAACTATCGGACCTGTGTAAATTGGCACAGTGCTTGACAAGGCTGGCTAGGTATGAAAGTGTCCCTTCATTCTCTGTGCATGCTGACCAGATGGGCTGTTTGCACATAGTGCAGGAACCGTTCCTAAAGAAGTTTTAAAAGTCTCCAGGCAGCACAGACAATACACAGAGGCCAAAAATGTGTATTTGCTTTGTACCAACACCTTATTCTTGTAAATCAGCTTCTAGGAAAAAAGACTAGGTAAGATTATTATCTGTCTTTGCTATTTTTTTGCCTTTGTATTTCCTTTTTTTTGCCTTGGTGATAGAACTATGACTGCACTTTAAAGTACAGACCTCCTTTCAAGTAAGCCGCTTTAATACATGCTTACCGCGGATCTGATTTACTACACACAATGCCAGAGATTACTTGCAAACCACCACATTTCTGCAGACAAAGCAAAAACCTCTGAGTCTGAAGAGAGATGAAAGGAAGATCTACTGAACAAAGTAAACACCAGTCTGCAGTCTTCTATAATACATAGAGAAGGAAAAGGGCTACAGCACACTTGAGTGCCTTGAATGCAGTCAAATGATGTGCTCTTACAGAGCAGCTAAGAAAATACTTTTATGCCACAGGCACAAAACACAGTCTTAGCCTCACTCTGCGTAGCAGTCCAATGCATTTTCTGAAAACAAGCAGATTGAGATGCGAGCATTGTTTTCTGCTATTTTACACGCAGCACACCATGGCTGACACAGGCTTTTCAAAGCTCCAGGCAACAAAAAGAAACTTGCCCTGTTTGGGAATTGCCACCACCTGCTCAGGAAAACTGGGAAGCATAGACAAGCTCAGCAGCATGTACCAAAGGTCAAACAGCACTGTCAGTGTTGGACTGATAGCAGAAAGGAAGGCTGGAAATCTCACCCCTGTTACAAATGCCTCACCTGACACTGACAGCTTATTGCAGAGCTCCAGGGAATACCAGAAAGGGAAAGACTGTTTCTAAGAAAGCTGGAAGCCAAAAAATGGAGAGATACCATTCCTAAAATAATGTTGCCTGGTCAGAGGTTGGCCTCTCACTTCCAATTAATGAACTGCATCAGCTAGCAACAGAGAGTCAACCACTTCCTTTGGTTACCAGAGATAGAAAGGCTGATTCGTGTAAACCCAAAGGGAAAGACATGATGGTCCACAAACAAAATCTGTCCTTGAGAAAAGTCTTAAAGAAACCTTTGAAATCAGGAAATTTTGGAATTATACCAAGAAATATATATTTGGAGGCAGGCCACTAACTAAACACTGAAATTAGATGGGATGTGCACACTAAACAAAGAACCTGGCACATCTTGCACTTCCCCAAGTTCTGAACGAGCTTCAATGGCAGTACTGAATGGAGGATGCAGCTGTAGCTCAATCCAACACAACTGAAGCATAAATACCCACAGTTTTGGTTGGCATTTGTCAAGAAAGGTCACAGCTCCAGAACCAGAAAGGGCTGAGAAGCCATCCTTGCTGCAGAGTAACTACTCAAAGTATCACTTTCACGATAACATGACCTGGATTTTGGAAGTGATCTGTGTAGCACATAAAGGATACATACCTTTCTCAAGTTGCTTTATGTAATATGATCCAGTGTAGTTCTTCTAGGAACTCTCAAGCAGCTATTTACAATTCAAAGCATTGATCTATTGCAGTCATATGGTGACTGCAATATTAGCTCTGTGGGTTATTGCAGAGGCACTGCTTTTTTTAAACCAAAGGGCATTAGTATCTAGGACACCAGTCAACCCATGTGTGATTAGGTCTGAAGTTTCTCAAATGAATCTGTTGTCATGATCAACAGAGAATAAAAATACTATCCTCACTTGACAAGGTTCAGCACCATCAGAACAGATCCTAAAACTGGAAATAAAGTAGTTTCTCTGCAAAATGATATATAATGTACCTTGCTGGCAAGATCCTTCAACAAAGATGCAGAAAAGGCAAAATGCATTCATCGAAATGATCAAAACTCTGTACTTACTTGCTTTTTCTTGTAGAATCCCTTTTTGTCACAATTTGGAATATGAAAGCCCCTGGGACTCAAGACATTCAGGATCTTTAGGTGGTTTAAAGTGTCTTCCATTTCTCTACGACATGGACCCTGTTAACAAGCATGTTTTAGAAAACACAGATGAAACTTTCACTCAAGAATTAATACATTTTTAAAGGGTAAAAAAGCACAAACCCAAACAAATCCATTAAAGAGATGGCTGAATATGTCAAAAGGCAGACCATTCACAAAAAAAAAAAATTCTGATTTTCTGCTCTATTCAAGATAAACTGATTTCTAAACATTACAGGCCCTACGCTATGCTGAGGCACACAATGGCATTTCCAGTAGAAATCACAGTCACATATACCTTCGGGAAGGCTTAACCAGTATGTAAATCAGTCATATATAACTTAAGTTTGGAAAAGCCAGCCTTGCACCAAGTGGGAAAAGAAGAAATACACTACTAGATAGGCCTTCCCCAATGACATTTGATTTTTGTGATTCTGCTGGATGTGAAAGCTTAAATGAAATTGATTCAGTTGAAAATAAGTGGTTTGGCGTAATGTATATATAAAATACCTCAACTTTGGACAAGAAGTCCCAATTTCAACTGAATCAAATAGATGCAGGCATACAGAGGACCAGTTGCACACAACAGTCTCATTAGATAAGTATGTAACTTTTTTCCTCACTTTCTTCATCTGCAAAAGGCTGAAAACAATGTAGTGAGGATTAGCTCTAGGACAATGAGCCAAAAAAAGCTTTCAGAAGCACTTATAAGAGCATGTCTCAAACACCAACTAATTATATCTCACAGCAGCCCTTCAGGGTAGGGAGCAAAGCATTATGAGCCCCACTTTGCAGTTAGAAAATCAAGAGCAGAGGAGTTCACATTTTGCCAGAGGTCAAGAAGGCAGTCAGTGTCAGCAGTGGGATCAGGATTCAAGAGTCGCAGCCTAAAAACTCTGTGCTTAGCTACAGTCCTATCTGAGTATATCACTGACTTGGTCCACCAGCCCACTTCTTCAGCAAAGACCTGAAAAAATTTATTTGCATGGTTTCATGGTTTAAAAATATCTAAGTTGCTGCATTGACACAAAGACTCATTTGGTACTGGTTTTAATTAGTGAAGTAATGACATGTATACTTTCAAGTGGTAATATTAATAGTTTGCTCATGTAAAGTACCTTTTATGTGAGTGTCTGAGAGCATACAATCTCCACAGTACTAGTGGAGATTAAAATGGAGTTTCTTGGTCAGTAAAGACCTTCCTTGTTGCCTTCATGTTTTCTTTCTGTATCGATCTCACAAGCTCTAAACACAAGCTTTAAATGGCTCTTACTGCTCAAACACACTAACTGCAAGTGACAGACATTTAGAGATTTGGTCCCAAATTAGGCCTACAAAAAGATAACAGCTTTTGAAATTTTTTTATTTTGAAGCAAGCTTCCAAAGTCAGCCAGACCAGTATCAAAAGCTAACATACAGACACAGCTAGACGAGCATTTGCTGACAAAGGCACCTGTCCCTGATGGATTTATTTCAGGTTCTAAAGACACCAGCAGCCTTGGTAAACCTTTGCTCGTGGACTCAACTATCACTATTCATCCTAGTTAAGAATCTATTTCCTCAGAGCGACCAACCTTCATTTTTTTAGTGTTGGCACTTTTACTTCATATTTTTGGGAGGAGGACACACTGGAACGCAGATACTGAAGTGATCTTACCAGGTGGCTGGACATCAGTGACAAACGAAAAATAAAGCTTCTCTTGGAAGCCACACTCTCTTCAGGCAGAGGTTTTCACCTCATGCAAGTTTCAAAACCTTCTTTTGAAGATGAAAAGCCATGTCTGCTTTCACCATGCCTGTTTTGATGAAATGTCAAAGTATATGCAGATGCATTTTTCATGCCATCTGGCCTAAGGCACAGGTTATCAGCTGGATGTCCAGTAAGAGAATTATTTTTGCTCTCAGATACACCACATTCCGACTGCCCTGCAAATTCACTGGGCACAGTCACTAAGAAGCAGTGGCAGCTCATGTGACCACGAGACTTTGCATTTAGGCAGTAGCACCAAACAGCAACTGCAAGTGGAGGTGGTGCTCAGCATGTCATACAGTGACTGACTAGTCAAGATCCTAATCTTCAGCTCAGCCTAAGTTTATGTCCCTTGATTTGCACCAGGCAGTGTATGAACATAGTGCCACTACACTCAATGTGAAACATCTTTTTTCCATTATTGCAACTTCAATTACACTGTTTGCAAACAAGCTTAATAATGACACTATTAAACCTGTCCCAAGTCCACTCACACAAGTGTGTGACAATTACAGGAGGGAACAAGAACTCTTGACCTCTGAGAAACTTTAGTGAAAGTCATGCTCGTATTGACATAAACATCATTATGTTTGTCCTACATGTTTCCAGGACACAATCTTCTTGGTCTGCTGATTGTGTATGCATTTGCAGAGTCAATAGATTTACCAGTTTAACTGCCAGAATGCCCTAAAAGGCTGCAACAATTACCACTCTTTAGCTATTTAGTATAATTATTTATCTTTTCATACACACAACAAGCATATACACACACACACACACACATACACATTCACATGCTGGCAAATGCCTTCCTACTTACAAAAATACTTACATATTCAGTCTCTTGTTTGGATTCAGAAGAGAAATTTAATGTATCAGTACTCTGTGAATCATACTCCACTTTATAGCGTTGTGTATCTTTGGCTTGCACTTTCTTGATGATATCTATTTTGATGTGTGGTGGATGCAATTTGGAATCTGGCACCCTGTGAGAATTTGGAATGGCCTGATTTTCTATGCTGCTGTTACTCCTGTCTTCTTCTGAATCACTGGAATTTCCTGCAAAAAGAAAAAATGCAGAAGAAACAATGTTACTTGGCTGCCATCTGTGTCTGCAAGGGCATAGAAACATAGAATCATAGAATATCCTGAGTTGGAAGAGACCCACAAGGCTTGTCAAGTCCAACTCCTGGCCCCACACAGGACAGCACCAAGAATCAAACCATGTGCCTGACAGTATTGTCCAAACACTTCCTGAACACTGTCAGTCTTGCTGCTGTGAACACTTCCCTGGGGAGCCCACCCACCCTCTGAGTGAAGAGCCTTTTCTTAATATCTAACCTCTACCTCCCCTGACACAGCTTCATGCCTTTCCCTCAGATCTATCACTG
Source organism: Machaerirhynchus nigripectus (assembly GCA_013397975.1). Taxonomy (NCBI): domain Eukaryota; kingdom Metazoa; phylum Chordata; class Aves; order Passeriformes; family Dicruridae; genus Machaerirhynchus; species Machaerirhynchus nigripectus. The sequence continues at coordinate 177,875 of VZRQ01003532.1, read as the reverse complement.
GTCACAAGCAAGAAGAGATTAGTGCCTGCCATTCTGCTTCCTTTTGTAAGGAAGCTGTAGACCACAATGAGGTTGCCTCTCAACCAACAACCCACTAGATTAGTCTATGTGTTTAATTTTCCTTTTTACAAAATAGCAATATACAAAAAGACGAAGGATGTAGCATTCCACATGTCAGCGCCTTTGTTGCCAAGCGATGTTCTCTAACTCAAGCATTCCTATGCTCAGCGCGGCCTCGCAAAGTGCCCAGCTGTACCACCTGTGCAGGCTATACTCAAGACCTGGAAATCAGTCACGGTCACTGCCCCGGGAACCACGGCCGCGCCAGCCACTCGCCCCTGGCTACCCGCTGCAGTGTCGCCCGGCGGCGGCAGGGGGCAGGCCTGCACCGCAAGAGCGCAGCCCGCCGCAGCCCCACCGGCGCCGGGGCGCGGATCCCTGCCCTCCGCCACTGCTGACTTCATCAATCCCTGATAAACGCGGCCGGCTTCGGGCACTTATGGGCTGCGGTGTGGCTCTGCCTGTCCCAGGGCCGTAATTTTCTCTTTTTTTAAGAGACATTAATACTGTCAACTCTAGCCAGCTGAGTTTCCTGGTTCTAATTAGCCATTTCTTTTTTTTTCCCTTAACTTTATTCAACACACAGAACAGGAAAGAAGAAAAAGAACAGCACGCTTCAATTTCTCTGCTATTAAAATAAAAAAAAATTATTTTTTTGTTGTACAAAATACATTTTAAAGTTAATGGTCAAAAACCGCCATTCATTCTGTAATGGATCCAAGGACAAACAGTGTTTTCATCTTGAGCTTCAAAAATATTTTCTCTTTAAACTACCATCCAAAAAAAGTCAGGAGAAGCACATTTTTCTAATATACTCCGTAAGTTCAGTGTTCCTGTACCTTCTAAGGTATTTGCCTATGCTGCATTTCTCTCTGTTAGGAGACTCCTGCAGCGCAACTGTAACTACTTGCATTTCCTCCAGGGAGTTTTTCCAGTTAAGGTATTCCTAACAGCTAAGTAATAGCTAAGCCCCACTAGTTGCTGTCTTAGCTGCTGATCACCTTCTCTTTTTTTCTTTTTTTTTTTTTTAAGGAAACCCTACTGGGAGTGCACAAGGATAACATCCAATACTAAAATTATACTTGATGACCCACAAAAAAAATTAAAAAAAATAAAAAAAAATAAATCACAAAAGCTGAGAAATTCAGTGCTAAAAGTCCATGTTCTCACAGTTCATTGATGCTGAATATTTCAACCCAGGGAGTACAGTGGCACTGCCAATACACAGGAACGGGGGAAGGCACAGAAGAGGAAGAGAGGGTTCTGAGTTAACATTTTTTTAGCGGTGGTTTTAGTGCAGCCACTGCTGGCAATGGACTTAATTGACCAGGAAAATCCAAATCACAGTGCAAATGGATTACGGAAGTTTAAGTCCTAAGTCCAAATTTCCTGACTTTTGTGGGTTTAACTCAGAGTCTTAGTGGTATTTGAACATATTTTTGGTAGTTTAATGTCCTGTTTTGAAACAGTAGTATTTTTTCCCCATATTCTCAATGAAACTTGCAAGAAATGAGTCACTAAAATGTTATAAACCAGAATCTAGGTTTTCTGCAATCAGCCCAGTTCCTTAGTTTTTCTCTTCTACCAAAAAATAAGTAGAAAATATTCTTAACATGCATTGAGTATCCATGACCATGAAAGGTCATTTCAGTTTAGACAGACCATCATAGTTCAATAGCACTTCCTTCTTACACTTCAGATTAAAATCATTATATTGCCACATTTTAAATTGTAAAGCATATTTGATTAACTCAGTTTCACAAAACTTGCTATGCTAGCTTTACATCCTCATAAGAGAAACAGAACTGCCATGAGAGTTACCCACTCTCTTTTTAAAAGAGATTAAAAGGGTTGCAAATGCACACTGCTATTTAACACTTTTGTGCCCCAAAAGAACAACTGGAAAGTCAGCGGCCTACTACAGTTTCTGTTACAATGCTATTGTTAATATACACCACCTTATACCAACTTCTCGCAATTTCTGTGAACTGGGAATGACCAACGTATAGCATGTGATGCAGGACCTAGCTGTGTGTAAAGGAAATTATGTGATCCTGCTCAGAGAGGATGTATACCAGGGACTGCTGGCTTTAGAGCTGGAAGTGGAGTGGTCCTCATGAGGAAGTGGGCACACTGTGTCATATAAGTTCTGCGTACTTCTTCCTTCTTGCACACCAGGTTTGCAACCTTCACTCCTTGAATGTGAACTGTAAGGGTCCTACTACGCATTTTTTAAGGAATCAAAAGTTCCTACTGATTTCAAAATCAGAGTTCTACATCAGCCAAGAATGCAGAAATAAGAATTCAGCTGAAAATGAAAAGATTTTCAGCTAAGTACAACTGTCTTTCCCTTTCTCCTTCTCTAGCAGTCACTGTTCAAAGCACTACACCTAGATTAAATGCCACCAACTCTTAAGTACTGAAGAGACACCTCTTGTTTCCAGTGTTACTCCAAGGATGAATAGGATGAACCAAGCTCATGTAATGAAGGAAGCTGCTCAATGTTCCAAGGAGATTAAAAACTTCAGTTAATACCTCAAACTCTCATTCAAACTGTCTCAGCTTGGAAGTCCCACATAAATAATCATGATAAAGCATCTCCTATTCTTCTAACAGGCGGTTAACTGGAGCACTGGTGCCACTTTCTCAGCTAAGGAATGGCTACTCAAAGAGCCCCTACAACCTAGCAGAAAATCTTCTGGCTTTTTAAAAATGCAGACAGTGGAAAACCCTTTGACACACTTTTCTATTAAATAAATGTTAGCATACTTACTGTTGGTTAGCAAACAGTTTAATTAAATGTTTGCAGAGAAGGACTGTGCTCTCTCGATCTGAATCCCAAGTTTCCCTAAGTTTCAAAATGTGCATGCTAACAGAACTTTTTCCAACTGTCCCTTCCTTTTCAAACAAAACCCGTTCTGTGAACGTCTCACAAGACATGGAAGAGGTACAGGAAATCTTCATTTGACCAAAGATTTATTTGCAGTGCAGACAAAAAAAAAAAAAAGTCCTTTCAAACACTGTTGTGCAAACGCTTTGTTCTGAATAACCACCTTTCCAGTCCAAAGGGATATTTGTGTTTTGTTTGGTTGGGTTTTTTTGGTTTTTTTTTGTTGTTGTTGTTGTTTTTTGTTGTTGTTGTTGTTGTTTTTTGTTCGCGGCTTTTTGGTTGGTTTTTTTCTTTTTTTTTTCTTTTCTTTTCTTCCCTGTGTTTAGACTTCCCTGACTTACCCACGCTGCTGTGCAGGAGTTAGAGCCCACTCTCGAGTTTTTTGCTCACTCTCTTTCCAGGTACACCGGGGACAAACGGCGAAGATTTCACCCTCTCTCTCTTCATCCAGGCGCTGTAGCCTAGCAGTCCCATGCACCCGCAGAGGCCACATGCAATCTCTCCCCCAGTCCCTTTTTTTTTTATTATTAAACTCAGCCTCTTTGCGAGGAGCTACTTCGCAGCATCGGTGTTGAAGGAAACCAGTATATACATAAATAAGGTGGAAGAGGTATATTGTCCTTTCCTTCGGCCAAAGCACACCTCCTTCAAAACGATAGCAGGCTCGGCTACGTGGCGGCAAGCAGAGCCCCCCGCCCACGGGCCGGCAGCAGGCGCACAGCGAGCGAGGGCCGTTTCCGGAGACAGAGCTCTGCCGCGAGCTCGCCCACGCCTCCCCGCTCGTACTGCTCCCTTTGTAACTTAAAACGGAAGAAAGCGACACAAAAAAAAAAAAAAAAAAAAAAAACAATAAGAAAGCAGCGAAGAGGGGAGAGCGGCGCGCAGGAAAGTCCCCCCTTAGTCTCCCACCCCGGCCGCAGCCCTTACCTGCAGTATGCGGTCCCGGCAGCAGGAAGGCCCGCAGTTTG